>PVKN010037652.1:0-11195 GCA_004027915.1 Capromys pilorides
TGAGGACTAATGGAAAAAGGATTAGAAGATGCAGACACAGCTGCGAACAAACTCAGCTATCTTTGACAAAGCAGCCAACCATGTTCACTGGAAGAAAGTGAACATGTCTCTTTAATAAATCATGCTGGAAAACCTGGCTTTCCACATTACAAAGACTAAAATTAGACCCAGGTCTATCACCATACACTAAACTAAGGTGGAAATGGATCAAAAATCTAAATATTAAAGTAGAAACACTCAATCTACTGTAGGAGAAAGTAGGTAGAAATCTTGAAAACATAGGGGTAGGAAGAGAGTTCATAAGCAAAAGACAAGTTGCATGGGAGATATTTCAAAGAATTAAAAAGTGGGATCTCATCTTATTGTAAAATCTTTACATATAAAAAAAAATATCACCAGTAGAGTAAAAAGAAAACTCATGAACTGGAAAAACAAATAACCAACTGCTCTACAAACAAAGGACTACTTCTAGAATATATGAAGAATTTTAAAAATCAGGCTACCAGAATTCAAAGATCCAGTCCAAAAATGGACATCTGAAATAAATACACACTTCTCAGATGAAGAAATGCAAATGGAATATAAATACATGATAAAATGTTCAACATCATTGATCATTTGAGAAACATAAATGAAAGCAACTGTGATAGTCCATCTCATTCCTGAAAGTATGGCTAACATCAAGAGGTCGACTAATGACAAATACTGGAGGAGCTGTAGTAAAAAGAAATTCTTTTTCACCTTTGGTGGGAGTGTGGACTGGTACAACCACAGTGGAAATCAGTGTGAGATTCCTCAAAAAACTAGAATTAAAGGTTCCATTCAGCCTCTTTCCTTTCTGGGTATTTTTCTGGAATGAACAGAATCACATCACAGTGACATATGTCACTCATATTTATAGCAGTTCAATTTGTCATAGTTATATCTTGGAAATAACCCAAATGCCCATCAACTGAGAAGTGGGTAAAAAAGTTGTGGTAGTTTTATACAATGAAGTATTACTCAGCTATTGAAAAGATAAACTTCAGAATTTTATATTTAAATGGATGCAACTGGAGACCATACTCGTAACTAAAATTAATCAGACCCATATGTGTAAATATATTGTCTCCCTAGTGTAAGAACCTGAAAGAGTGAACAAAATCTGAAAGGTGCAATAGATCCTGTGAAAGAGAAAGAAACTGTTCAGAGGGAAGGAACAACTGGGTTGAGGGAAAGGACAAAAGAAAGAAGGAAGGGAAAATGTATATGAATGTCCACAGGAGAGCTTGGATAATTGTGTTGCTGATTTCTTGAGGTCTACTGAAAGAAACAGTTGATGCTTCATTTTGTTTTCTTCTTTTTTAATTTTTTTAAACCAATTTTGCATGTTTATATCTGTTAATCTGAACAACTAAGTTTAAGACAGCAATATACAGGGCCTGCCAAATAGCTCAGCAGATTAAAATACCTGCAAGCAGGCACAAGGGCTGGGGGTTTGATCCCCAGGCTAGCTGTGCTGGCTCTGCCCCTGGGGCATGCTGAGATGGCAGTTGAGTCTGGGGGTGGTGATGCTTGCCTGTAATCCCAGTTCTTGGGAGTCTATAAGCAGGCAGATCACTACAAATTTGATCTAATAGTGAGACCCTGAACACCCTGTGGACCCTTCCCTAAAATACAACAACAACATCAAAAAGACAACAATATGCAATCAATAACCAATGTTAAATTCCTATAACCTTGTTTAGTGAAATTTTGTGTGATTTCTTATGGTTTTTTTTTATTAATTTTTATTCCCTTTAAAAAATACAGAAAACACTAAAAAAAAATGGATGTACCTTAAAACCATAATGCCAAATGAAATATATCACATACACAAGCTTAAATTTTGCATGATTTTTAGACAAAAATACAAATTATAAATAAACAACAAATTAAAGACTGATAACAGGAAATAGGAAGAGAAATCTTTCTAAAATGGTAAGGGGATCAAGAGATGTAGGGAAATGGGAGGGAAGAAAAAAATCATAAAATGGTTATGTACTTATGCCAACTTCTTACAAGGAATGTGGTAATTATGCAAATGTGTAGTAATAAAATATAATAAAATTAAATTAAAAAAACAAAGGCTGGCCAGATACTTTAGTGGACTAAAGCACCTGCTTAGGCAGAATGTAGTGGACAGGGTTCCATCCTCAGGGGTTGTGCTGGCCACATCCCCAGGGCATGCTGAGACAGCAATTGATATTGGGTATGATGGCTCACATCCGTAATCCCAGTGCATTGGAGGCTGAAAACAGGAGAATCACTGCAAGTCCAATCTACATAGTAAGACCCTGTACACCCTGTAGACCCTGTGCAAATACATTTAAAAAAAAAAAAAAAAAAAAAAACTCCCAGCAACAAAAAACTCCCAGCCATTCCTTTTCTCCACCAGGATCGTCTCATTATGAGCGAAGTGCGTTTTCTTTTTTTTTTTTCTTTTCTTTTTTTTTTTTTTTTTTGTGGCTTCAGGGATTGAATTTAGGACTCTGGGACTCTGCACTTGCCAGGCAGATGCTTATTCTACTGAGCTATCTCCTGGTCCCAAAGTGCATGTTCTTAGTACAAGTGCAAAATATGAGTAAAGTGTGAAGCTCATCAGAGGATGTACATATGCATTCTTTGTCTTAGCAAAGAAAGGCGTGAGTGGACCTAGGCCAGACCAGCATCTACATAATGCTAGTATCTCTCTTATTCACAAGATGAAAAACAACCATCAAAATACAGCCACTTACCTGGTTAATTTTAAGGCCTTCAGAAAGTAGTGAAGGTAACCCTTATTTATATAGCTTGACAATAAATTGAAAGGAGAAAGAACTAAGAGTTTGCATGACTTCTCAGAAATGTAGGCAAGGGCTAAACTGATTGCAGTAAGAGACTTCTAGGTAAGAGGTGGACAAAGTCCCAGTAGCCAGCTATGGGCTTCCCCTACTTGCTCTGACAGAGAGAGACAAACTTGGGGGAGCACTGCAGCTTAAATGTTTCAAAAACATACAGTCAAGGGAACAATGAGTCTCAAGAAATAGGCAAAGCTTGGTTGCAGCCATCTGTTCTTAGAAGCCAAGATTTGTTGGAAATGAGAACATTTATTCCTGCCTACTGCACGACAATTTTGATTTATCTGATCTATCCTTGGGATAATTCTGGCTGTTGTGTCTTGTGCCACTCACATTATTTACTATTTGGATTCCTGTTCAGATTCTTATCATTAATCATTCATTTGTTCATCCATTCATTCTTACATTTAATCACTAAGCAAGCATTTTATGGATCATCTACTACATACAAGATACATTGTCTCAGTTACTCTTCTTTCATTGCTAGGACAAATACCAGCCGCTCAAAATTAAAGAAGGAAAGGCTTATTTACCTCACAGTTACTGGAAGTTTCGGTCCATGCTCAGCTGGCTCCAAAGCAAAGTGACACATGGCAGAGGGCAAACTTTCAAGGTGGGGGCAAAGAGTAGAGAGCTAAAGGAAGGAGTTGCAGCAATAAGGGCAACAGAGAGCAAATCTGTCTTCTTTAAATTGCATTTAGGCTCCCCGCCCCAGGCTGGGTGTAGCACTCACACCCATAATCCCAAAGGATCAAGAGTTAATCACAAACCCTAGAAGTCCCCACTCCATGACTGAGGAGGCTTTGGGGGGGGGGGAATTAGACAAAAACCATAACATACATGTATATGTTTTCAGAGCAGCATAAATAAAACATAAATATGGTAGTTCTTAGGACTGAGCTGCTCTTACTTTCAACTGAAGAGAATAGATTATAGTGTCTATTAGCTAAAGCCCTTCCAAGTTCAGCATTATCCAGAACATATACTTCCATGTGGCCACAAAATATCATGATATCACTTGATATCATGATTGATTTTTTTTGGGGGGGACACTTTCTATTCCTTCTCCTTTAGCTACCAGCCTATAGAAGGAAAACTGATCTTTTATTCACCTTCCCAAAATGTGACTACCTTTGCATAAAGTCCTTCCTTGTCATTCTCTATTCCTGAAACCGTGCATATAAATTTAGCCTATTTTCCTCACCATTTATACTCATCTTTCAAAAACCCAAAGTTGTCAAACAGTTACTTTTGTTGGATATTTATAGCATTTTTTTCTTTTCTTATTTATCAGACTATTATGCAGTTACCTAGGTTTTACCCTTAAAATTGACTTTCAAGAGTGCTTATTTCTATACAGAGAACACAGAAGAACATCTTTTTATTTTTATGTATTTAGTACAGGGTCTACGGGGTCTACAAGGTCTCTCTACATAGATCAAACTTATAGTGATTTTCCTCTTTCAGCCTCCCAAGCACTGGGATTATAGGTGTGCACTACCACGCCCAATCTCAGTTGCCCTCTCAGCACACCCCAAGGGTAGGGCCAGAACTGCATGCTGGAGACTGAACCCCAGTCACTGCATTCTGCATAAGCAGGCACTTCACTTTGCTGAGCTATCTGGCCAGCTGTGCACACAGAAGAATATCAATCCTAAGAGTACTAATACTATTGCCTTCTGGGAAGTCAATAGGATTCACAGTAAGGAAGTGAAAAAAAGGGATTTTTTTCCTTTCTCTTTTATACTTTTGAATATTGCTTTACTTTTTATCTTGTAATCTGATTTTATACAATAACAAATTTCTTTTAAACTACTGAGTGTGACACATGTGACCAATAATGGCAAAATCGATTGGTTGCTACTCTTCTCCAGTGCTTTACCAGCCAGAACACACACATTTCCAAACAAGTAGCAGGGCCACAGAGAAGACCCACACCCACAAGAGTTGTCTAGTACTCCTACATCTGCATTGCTAGCCCACCTTCACATGGACAACTGTTCTCATACTTGGTCATTTTTCATTGACTTTTCTCAGTGTCTTCATGCCTTTCCATCTGGAAACCACTATCTTCTCAGTGTCAGTTTCCCTGACACACAGTTTTGTTCCACTCTGAGCATATCTCTTGTTTTCTACAACAACACTTGAAGTCTGACTCAGAACAACTAATCAATAGCTTGACATGGACTTTCTCTCATGTAAAAATTCCAGTGAAAGCTTTGGAATGAATTAACCTTGGTGTTTTATAAATTCTCACAGAAGGAATCAGGGTTGTCATCACTGCATCTTTGTACATTATTATTTCTCATCTTATTTCCACCTCTAGTTCATTTCGATTTCCATGGTAAATGCACTATGATCATATTTAAATTGAGAGAAGGAATTTACTCATATTACTCACTACACTCTTAAAGGTAGGTGAACAAATGGCGTGGACTAGAAACCACCAGAGAGAAACACTCACTGACCAAAAATGAGCTCTTGGTTCACCTTCCCAGAACTAAGGTTAATTACCTAGGCTCTGGATCCCAGCATTTGCCTCTCTTTGAATTCTACCTTACTCTTCATGAACCCCTTTGTGTGTTTACTTTTTCCTCTCTACTGGCTGCAATGTCTACTTCAAAAAACAAATATTTTGGTGGTTTTATCTTTAAAAATAGTAAAGCAAAAGAATGTTCTAGAAACAGAACTTAATTAAATAAGAATCTCCAAAGTGGACCCTAGATTCCAATAGTTTTAAATGCTCTCCAGGAGATTCTTATATGCATTCCTAGTTGTAAAATTTAAAGGACAGTAGTTCTATTTCCTCACTACCATACACTTTCATTGGATTGCATTCTGTGCTTAAACATCATTACTCCTCTCAGTTAAGGTCATCAACTTCTAAGAAAATATTTTCTTAGAGAGGTGTAGTTTGATGTTGTTTGCTTCCCTTGATTCATGATACCCAATCCTCTGGAATAATTTCCTGATTTTTTCTAACATTTGGATCATTTCTCTCCATTTTCCATTATGAGCTCCTGTTTTCTCGTTTTAGGAGTAGAATGAGGACAGGAAACAGCCTACATAGCTTGGTTCTCCATGGGGTTTTATATGGCTAAATTCTTATATGGATAATGCCATTCAGAGAAATAAAGGAAAGAAAACTGAGTTAATTCCAAAAATGCAGGCAAGCATCAGGAAATTGGGGATGGAAGATGCCAACCAGATGTTTCTCAATGCCAACTGTCAGAGTTTGGGATCAGAACCCAAACTTGATTTAGATGGAATACAAAAGTCACATTCATACAGAACAAAGCTCCTGGGAGAGGCTGGCCAAGCTTTTATGCAGTCAGAGGGACTTCTGCGTTAGTGAGGAGAACATTGCAACATTAGTTTCAGGATGATCTACTGTAAATTGAAGAATTTGCTCTTCCCTTGGTCTTTAAGTCATAGTCAGGGAGGGCAAAGCCACATCATACCACCTTGACTCCTGGGAAAAGTGCTATGGATTAAGACCAGAAGGCAAGTCAGGAAAGGATCTGAAGGCAGGGCAGCTGTAGCAACAGACCCTCCCAGTCTCCAGGATCTGAGCCGTTATGGTTCTGTTTTAAAATAAACTAAGATTCAGATGAACAGAACGTTTGTGTTTCACATTAACATTGTGGCTTTTTCTCAGCTGGGTGTTTTTATTTTCTCTGTCACTTTGCATTACAAGAATAACACAGCTTTCCCAAAGAACAGTTCCATCAGATAAGTAACCAGTGATGAGTGTGGCATGTAGACTGCAGAATTTGAAGCCATCTGATTCAGGGAAGCTTTGACCAAAAAGTCAAGGGCTGAGCATTAACTGACCCTGAGCATTAACTTCGGGCTCAGCACTAGGCAGGGCTGGCAAAGGGACCTTATCTCATCCTACAGGATGAGATACCGTGTGGTATTGTACTTCTTTGAGAAGCATAAAAGAAATAACTGAAGAAGCTTCTCAGTGCCAGTGTCAGAACTTATTCTTGGTCAGCAACATCTTCAGTTTTGTCCACTAAGACAATGGAGAACCCAGTTTAGAATAATGACATCACCTTCCTGCTTACCAGGAAAGTCAACTTTGGAAACAGCTGCCATCTTCTGTGTGACACTCAGCTGGGTGTTTTTACACCCAGCTGTGACAAGGAATTCATATTCAGGTGTCCCTATGGATGCATTCATCCAAAATTTCTTTATATTGCCTGAGGTCTAATTGTCTTTTGGATTTCTTTTCTCCAGCTTTTTATTTTCACTTTTGATGCTTTGAATAATATAGAAAAAAGTTTTCTAGCCTACACAAACCCTCCACAAGGCCTTGCACTTATAAACACAACTCTGAAACATCCTCAATAAGTCTCTCTGTTGAATGAGCTGACATTAACAGAATGAAGACAATTCTGCTAAGATCCACACCCCTTTTACAATGTTCTCCATCCCGATAAGAAAGCTCATTATATATCAACTTTGACCCAGATTAAACCTCACCTTACCTTACTCTTTGGAGTTGATGACTTCAGTAACTAGTTAGGCCCTCCCAACATCCAGTCCTCCTTGGTTACATGTTGGTCTCTCTTTCCTATCAGGAAACTCTGACATGCTGTCATCTAGGGTGGCTCAGCATTGGAGAAGAAAAACATAGTATGGACATTTTTCATTTTATCACATGTTATGGTTTGTGTCTATCTGTCCCCTCAAAGCCTCATGCAGTTATGGGGTGGACTTCTGGAGTTTGTGATTAATCCATGATCCTGTGCTGCCATTATGGGTGTGAGTGCTGCTGGGACTATGGGTGTGAGTGTTACACCTGGCCTGGGGTGCATAGCCTGAATGCAATATAAGAGAGACAGATTTGCTCTCTGTTGCCATTGTGGCTGCTGTTCTTGCCCTTTTGCTCTTGCTGTTTTGCTGTTTTCCTCCACCATGAACTTCTGCCCTCTGCCATGTGCCACTCTGCCTTGGAGCCAGCTGAGCGTGAACTGAAACCTCCACTGACTATGAACTAAATAAACCTTTTCTTCCTTAATTTTTGGTGTTGGGTACTTTGTCCCAGCAACAAGAGAAAAGTAACTGAGACACCACATGAATGACACTTGGGCAAACAATGGTCTCTTATTTAGGGATAGTTACTTGATTAATTAAAAATAAAACCTGGAAAACACTTACCATGCAAAAATTCATATATATTAGTCACTGAAAGGGTAAATCCAAATTTTCTTTCAAAATATAAGTTGCCATGACAAATAACAGAGAAATGCTTGTTATTTTTTCCCTTTGCCAATTTATTTCTAAATAGGTCATGCTAAAATAAAAATTTAAAAAAAAAAGTTGTTCTTGAGAGGTAAAATAGGATCTGGCTAAGAGGGCAAAAATCTGGCTGGAAACAAAAATACTCTGCTTGTGTAACTCATTGATAAGACATTCAAACATCTAGTGAACTTTCTGCTTATCAGGGGGATATACCCTGCTATGAGCTAAGTTTTTAATGCTTTACCATTGAAAGATTTCAAATTAGAAGCTAAGATAAATCCCTTAAATACTTATTACCCTTCTTCAGTGATTCTAGATTCATAGCCAATCTAGTTTAATTTAGAGTCCTATCCATTGACCCCTTCTGAGATTATTTTAAAATATATCCAAGGTACTTGTCATTGTAACCGTACATATTTTCATATTTATCTCTAGAAAACTAGGACTTTCTTTTTTAAGCACAATCACAATCACATTATCATACTTTAAAAATTAACAATAATTTATTGATTTTATCAAATCATAGTCAGCACTCAGATTTTCCCTGATTTTCTTATATTTTTATGGATTTTAATAACCATCAAAATAGAATTAAAATACATATATTGCAGTACATTTATTTACATACTCATGGATCGTGTTTTAACCTTTTTAAGAAATACACTGTTGAGGAGGGCCAGCCAGATAGCTCAGTGGATTTAAAGAGCCTGCTTAGGCAGACACAGAAACCTGGATTTGATCCTCGATACCACATGACATGCTGGCCCGGGCCCCAGGGCATGCTGAGATGGCAAGTGAGACCGGATGTGTTGGCACACGCCTGTAAACCCAGTGTTTGGGAGGTTGAACACAGTAGGATCACTATGAGTCCTATCTACATAGTGAAGCCCTGAACAACCTGTACTAAATGCATAAAAAACCCACACTATTGGATAATGATTGACATCAAAGAATTATGTATATTTAATGTATATAACTTGATGAGTTGAGAGGTAATTATATACTCATAAATCCATCACCCAGAGAGCATACACACATCTATTTTCTCCCAAAGTTTAATTCTGTCTTCTTTATTATCAATTTCTATGTCTGTGGTATGAAAACATCAAGCTTCTTATTAGAAAATTGCAACTATACAGCACAGTGTTGAGAGCCACAGACACCGTGGTATATTGCCAAAGCTTATCCTGCATATGTAAAGTTTTCTACTCTTGATCAATATCTCTTCTTTTCTCCTTCCCCCAGTCTCTGCCAACCACAATTCTGATTGTTTGTTTCTATGCATTTGGCTATTTAAAATTCCACACATAAGCAAAATAACGCATGAAATTGTGGATAAATCACTTAATTACCTTTCAGTCTATGACTCTTCTTTAACCCCTCCCAGGTTTTCTCTCTTCCCCCTACCTCTTTCTTCTTTATCCTTCTCTTCCAATACATTAGTTGGAGATGTGAGATCACTTGCATGTACTCTATTACTGAACTACACCCCAGGGTCCCCATATGTTCTTAAGGGTTAATCATTCTTCATCTGAGTATAATTCCAGAATCTGGTTTTATCACTAAGGATCTGACTGAGTTTCCTAATATTCACTCCAAGTACTGTCATCTGCACACTGGACAACCTGAAACTGTGTAATAACTAGAAAAGAGCATGGGTGTTTAATCTAACATTTACCTACTGTGTGAATTTGGGAGTGAATATGATTCTACCCTATAAAGGTTACAAATGTGTACTCTAATATTACCTTGAAAGAGTTGAGAATTAAAAATTATTACAAATGCAGGGTATGCTAAGTGGCACTTGTTGTCACACATGCCATGACAATATTATACAGCAGAAAGAACAAAGATCTTGGGCCCAGACAAGCTTGGATAAAGCTATCCCCGGAATGGCATGAAGCCTTCATCTATTTTCACATCGACTGAGTAGAAAATGTATATAACATACATAGTCCATGCTTATCAGCATTATATATATACTGTAATTGTAGATAATGCCAATGGTGTAAGCTTACTACCTAAGACTAGAAGAAAGAGAAGATTGCATCCTATACACTTTTCTTTGCTCAAAATTCTCTTTGGCTCAAACTCCTTTCCAATAATTTCTATTTTTTCCTTAAAAGCAGATTTTCCATGCCTGCCCTATCCCCGGGGGCATGCTGAGATAATGACTGAGACTGGGTGTGGTGGCACGGGCCTGTAATCCCAGAGTTTGGGAGGCTGAAAACAAAAGGATCACTAGGAGTCTTGATCTGTTTAGTGAGATCCTATAGATCCTGTATTAAAATAAATAAATAAATAAATAAATAAATAAATAAATAAATAAAGGAAAATTCCAAAAGGTTGGGTAAGTATAAAGTGCAATCAGAGCACAGAAGAAGTAGCAAAAACATATTTCTGAAAATACCAGAAAATTGTCCATTATCTCCAACTATCTCCACTATGATAGTTGAACCCTAAAGGCTGACTGAATCTTTGATGACAGTGGAAAGAGAAGAGTATTTGAAGAGGAACGAACTGTACTAGCAAAGCCATAGTGGGGGTCACATGTTCAAAGAATTGCAAAAATTCTTTGGAGGTTTACGTTGGTAGCAGGAAGTAATGATGTGGTTTAAATATAGGGTATTTCTCTATGATAATGCTTTTCAGGGTAAGGATATGGGTTTTGGGGGCATGACTAAGAGGAAGAAAGCCATGGCAATCAATATGCCAAGGAGAGGATGGTGACAAACTAATACACTGACAAGTTATGTTGGCTTACTGTAAGTTTCAATTAAACAAAACATCTCTGAGCATTGCAGGAGAAGGCAATTTGTTTCCTACCATGATCATGGATTTGGTAATATTTGGAAATTGAACTGATAAATAAAATGTTGTTATAGAACTTGTGCTCAATAAATAATTTTCAGGGAATGGCTTAGAGGAACAATTACAAAGTTAACAGGTTTATCCACAGACTTCTAACACAAGCTCACGAAAAGAATATCCTCTCCCCAATAACCATCATTGTTTTCAGGTTCCATGAGATAAAATACAGTACAAACACACACACACACACACACACACACACACACACACACACAC
>PVKN010037653.1:0-11198 GCA_004027915.1 Capromys pilorides
GTTAAAATATATGTAAGTAAAAACACCAGTATTTGTCTTAAAATGCATAAATTTTCTGTTAAAATTTTTTTCAATCCAAATCATTACAACACTTGAATACTGTATTAAATGAATTCCATTTTAAAATTTTCTTTACACCATAAACTTAATATATCACAAAATGTGTATCATTACTATAATATAAGGATATGTTTTGGAAAATTGATAGACACTTTGATTTTTTAGTGACTTTGTTTTTTTCACTTAGTGAAACACTACCTTTATATTTATGGTAGCTTCTCAATGTAAAACTGTGGCTAATATGAAGCTATGCTTCCGAGGATTCTCTTTGCTACATGGCCATAGGTTTTATCCAGTGAAAGAGAAAAACTTAAAAATTGCAAGAGAGCATAGTATAGCAATGATTTCATTCCAAAGATCTCTATGTAGAACAGCAAGGACAGATACAGAGATGACTGGGAGTTTGAACATCCTCGTCCACTTTTTCTTCTCATTTCCCACTTCACTCTACCAGAGAACAATGAATATTTCAAAGCAGAGACTAATGATTGTTGCTCTTTTCCACCACTGAGTGCTCAAAAGACAAAAAATAAGATGCAGAAATAGGACCTGCTTCAACAACACTGAGTGAGATACAATCCAGATTGTTTTCAATTCCTTAACTTTAGTCTTTGTTTCTAGAGTTCTTTTTTCTCAGAAGTATTATTTCCACAAGAGGTACAACATAAATTAACAAAATTATTAGCCTCTTTCTATGTCTCCCTCCCACCCCAGATGGAACAAGGGCTTTCTCCTTTCATTCTCTCTGTCCTATAGCTCCTTTTTGAAACCAGCTGACTATGGATGGAAACAGGCAAAATAAATCTCTCTTCCTTTACATTGTCATGGGTGTCATGTATTTTGTCTCACAATTGTAAAGTGACTGAAATACCAATGGATGTTTGAGTGGCCATCTGCCTTGGTTACTTTTCTCTCAGTGATGAGACAAAATAACTGGTGGCCCAAATTAAGGAAGGAAATGATTAGTTAGCTCACAGTTTGTGACAGTTTCAGTGCACACTCAGCTGTCTCCAAGGAAGTGTAGCATTTGTCAGAGGATAAAAGTTTGTAGCAGCATTAAACAACAAAAGCAACAAGAATAAAAAAGGAGGAGCAACTTCCTTCCTTAATTTGCACTGTCAGGTATTTTGTCTCAGAAATTAGAGAAAAGTAACCCAGAAAGAATTTAGTACTGAGAGTGGGGTTGTTCCTGTGACTATATCTCATTATGCGGTTCAAGATCCTTTGGAGATGGCTTGTGGGAAGAGTTTGGAAAGGTTTGAAGGTCTTTCCTGAAAGAGTAAAGCTGGAACACCATAGCCTATTCTGCATAGGAGATTCTGCTCAGAGTTCAGAAGATCAGAAGGCTGAGAGAAATCTTCCCAGTAAAGACTGAGCTTGGGAGGATTCTGTTGAAGGACTTGCATTGGTTATGAACTTTTGGTAATGGATGCCAAAGCTTGGCAAAAAGGTTGTTGCTTGTGTTCACAGATTGTTTCAGACTGAGATTAAGTATGGTGGACTAAGTAATCTGACAGAAGAAATTTCAAAGTAGTTGAATGTTGAGTCTGTGTCATGGCTATTATTATGGATTACTAGCCAGACTGATGGTGAGAATCAAGAGTAAAGAGCCCAAACTGATGGTTTAAATCATTGTGAGTTTGATCAGAAACAAAGCTCCAGAAAAGATGTTGACTAAAAGGATAGGGCTGAGGAGATCTAGAATGATGAGAAGGAAGAGGAAAATGGAAAAGAGGGCCTGAAGACATCATTAAGAGCAGCAAGTGTCACCCTATGCAACCTCAAATATGGAATACTAAAAGACTTCACTTTGGCAAGTAAGCACAAAGTACCATGTTCAAGAATGGCCATAGCATACAGAATTTGTTCCTCAGAATCAGGTTCAGAGTGTTCAGTGATCCAGGCACTTGAACCCTACAACCATGCAAAAAGAAACCTGACACCTATCTAGCTGGCAGAAGAATGTGGCATCATCCATATGACTGGTTTTAGGGACATACAGAATACAAGAGTTCTAAGGTTAAGAAAGCTTCCACATGGATTTCAGAAGAAGGCCTGGGAGACCAGGTAGTGTGCCCCTAAGGTGGCAGTGTGTGAAGCTATGAGTGTGAAGACAGAGGTTCAGTGAGGATCCCAAATTTTTTAAAGAGTGAGCAACATGGGTTAACCATGGAAACCTGTAAAGAGGGAGCAAAGTCAACCTAAGAGAGAAGCCATATAAGCTACAACCACCAGAAGTGCTATAGAGGTGGAGTCACATGGAGGCCACAATTTGTCACAGATTACCTTGGATGTTTTCTATGGAACTACATGACTTAATGTTTGCCCTGCTGGATTTTGGACTTGCTTTGATACCTATGCTGTTTCCCTCTGTTTGTACCTTTTAGTTTAGTACTGTTGATCTTGTGCCACTGGATGTTGGAAGTGATTAATTTTTCATTTGTACGGGTGCTTGAGGTTAAGAATTTGTCTTAGATATCTCTCAGAAAAGACTCATGACTCGAGCTTTTCAGAAACTGCTGGGACTTTGGCAACTCTTAGAGATGGACTAAGATGCTTTTTGCATAAAGGGACATGCATGAGTCTTCCAAGGAGCAGGGGAACAATGTTATGATTTGTGTCTGGTTTTCTTCCCAAAGTCTCATACAGTTATTAGGGCAGACTTCTGAAGATTGTGACTAATTCATGATCTCATGCTGGGATTATGGGTGAGAATTCTACACCCACCCTGTGGAAAATAGCCTGAGTAGATGTCTGGATGTTCCCCCAAAGCCTCCTGCAGTCTTGGGTGTGGGCTTTTAGAGGTCCAATGCCAGGATTATAGGTGTGAATGTTACACCAGTCTTGGGGTGGGTAACCTGCATAGAATATAAGGGAAGGAAAGAGACCTGGAGTGGCTCAACTGGAGTTTATAACAATAAACACTCGCTGGTATAGTATGTGGAATAATTGGTTTGCAAACATTGAAAACACTGTGTTTTACTATGAACAAAAAATCTAGCATTGAAGATTTGCTGAGCTTTTGATGAAAGTAAAAAGTATCTGGCAAATGGTACGGTTTTTGAAACAGTAGCTGTTTGCTTTTACGATATAACTCTGCCATAGTATCTTATCTATGTATTTTATTTGATTTTTAATTAAATTTTAAACAAGATCTCAGTAAGTCATTACATTGTCCAGCTTAGTTTTGAACTTAGGATCTTCCTGTGGCTGATTCCCAGAGCACTGGGTCTACAAGGAAACAGCAGTGTGCATGGACGGCCGATTGCTTCTACAAACCATACATCTTCAAGTTCTATGTTGGTCACTTATTTTTATTTAAAAACTTTTTAAATGAGTTTCTGCCCTAAGACACTTTAAAGGAACCTACTATATTAAAAAAATTGTAAATGGAAGCATTTCATGCTATTTATTTTCTTCTTTGTGAACCTGAACAGTCAAAGGAAATGACTTTTCCCTGAGATCTTGTAAAAGCACTCAGATGAGTTTCTTTCAATTCAGATTTCTTTCAGTTTAGTGGTTCGCTCTTGTCTTCATATGGAGCATTCTGCTTAATGTCTTGTTCTGATTCCTCAGGTGAACTGAAGCAGAACACTGCAGACTGGAAGACATTTTCCCTGTGAGCAGCCAATCATGCCCTTCTGACTTGCGATTGCTTCTTGTATTTCTCAGACAAATATTTCATTTCAGCAGTGCTCTGTATTCCATAAACTTGACCTAACCATATTCTGATTTCCCCCATTTTCCTGAAGGACATTACAAAGTGCCTTTGAAAATTGCTTGCTGGGTTGCCAGAAGCATCATTATTTCAAAGGCAAATTTGCCTGTTTTATATAGTTAAAAAAGAACAAGTTATACCTTTCAAGAAACTTCAAGAGTCAGAAGTGAAGAAAGATGTCCAAGTGGCACAGTGTCATAATTAGAAATTACGTTGGTTTTACCAGTTATTGTAAATAAATAAGTTCTCACAAATCACTATTTTCTTCATATTTTTAATATATCTGTTTGCAAGCATATATCAATTTGTGTGTAATTATTCAGACTTGATACTTAAATCACATAATAGTCTGTGTAAGCCTGTTTAGTTCCACACTCCTTTTGACCAGTTGAATTGCAGATGTTGTTCCCTGGCTAAGCAGGGTCTGGACCCTCCAACCCTCCCTAAAACAACCAGAGACAGACACATGTTCAAATCTTCTGAGTCCCTGAATAATATAAGAGAGGGGCAAGGAAAGGATTTATAAACCTTGTTTGAAAGGAGTAGAGTGGTCGGCTAATCCTAAAACTCATCACCCAAGGCTTGCTGGATCATTAGATATAATCCAAGTTCCAGCTCCACGTGGACAGTGGTGTGTATTATAGTTTTAAAGGTTGCACTTTGATTGCTCATTTTGGCCATCAGGCAGTGAGTGGGAGCGCTGTGTGGAGCTTTCGGCTGGAGATTGGACACTGGTGCTTGGGCGGAAAGGGCGCTGTGAGCTTCCGGGCCCATGCAAAGACCTGCCTGCTGTTAAACTTGCCAGCATTAGTAGGAGGAAGGCAACAGTCCCTGGGCAGTCAGGACAAGGAACAGAAGCTGTGGGCCTCAGATACATGCACGCATCTCTGTTTCTTCATCTGTAAAATAAGACATCAGGCAAAGCAGCTGCTAGATCTTTCGTGCTGTTAAAGCTTCTGAAGCCTCTGAATCCCAATATTTAGATAAAAGTGTTTACTATAATTAGAGCACTGTGATGCAAATTTTCCGATTCACATGTCCCCCCTTATGCATAGTTGACTTGCAGCTATTATCAAATACAGCGAAGTCCTCTAAATTACTTCACGAAGGCGGACTGCTGTGTGAGCAACCTTCCACATTAGTGACGAACATCTGACCTTCAGTTTACGGTGGTTGCTTTCCTCTAATGCTGGTTCAGATGTAAAGCAGACTCACAATATTATCATTTCATTCAGTTTTCACTAAAACACAATTTGGGGATTTTTTTTTTTTTTTTTTTTTTTTTTTTTTTGTTTACATGAGATGACTTTGTACATGAATTCACACACGTTTCCACATACACATTCCCCAATTAGTAGAGCTAGAATAAAGAAATCTGCTTTGTTCATGGGCTTTATTTACTTTTTAGTGTCAGGCTGAGATAGAATAGATTTCCCCCAGAGCTGGTACAGCTTACTACTGTGTAAAGCTTTGGATAATTAATTTATCACACTATTTTCTCAACAGCAATTCATGGTACCTCAGCCTCTTTCTTTTTATCACAAATGAATGCAATTATATTGGCTACTTATTTTCAGTTTTATAGTTTATATGTCATTAAATAATTCCCAAGATCCCAACTAGACTTTTCTCTTAGTTTCTTACACAATTATCAGATGAATACACAATATCATACTACACTTTGCTCTCTAGTGTTTTGTG
The DNA here is from genome assembly GCA_004027915.1 of Capromys pilorides. Classification (NCBI taxonomy): domain Eukaryota; kingdom Metazoa; phylum Chordata; class Mammalia; order Rodentia; family Capromyidae; genus Capromys; species Capromys pilorides. Next base: position 5,480 of record PVKN010037653.1, read on the forward strand.
CTGCTCATTCTTATAGATATTTTCTTGATTAAGGATATATTATTCTCCAGGATGACATAAAGAAAAATAATGTATTTTTATTTATTTATTTATCTTTATTTTTTCTGTATTTAGGACAGGGTCCACAGGGTCTCACTCGGGTAGGTCGGATTTGTAGTGATTCTCTGTTTTCAGTCTCCCAAGTGCTGGGATTATAGGTGTGCATCACCACACCTGGTCTCCATTGCCATCTCAGCACACCTCAGGGGAGGGGCCAGCACAGTATGATGGGGATCGAACCCCAGCCACTGCACTGTGCCTAACAGAGGCTTCATTCCACTGAGCGATCAGGCAGACCCTAAAGTAATGCATTTACAGAGTATACTTTTAAATATAATCCTAATATGAAATAAAATGTATGCCGTTCAGAGCTTTGATGAATCAGATATTCACCCAGCCCTGCTTAGCTCCAAAATCATATGACATCAGGCAAGTTCAAGGTGGAATGGTGGTAGACAGCACATGGACAAATCAGGGATCCTATATCTGTATGAATAAAACTAATATCACTATCTAGAGAAAGTAAGTAGGTAGATAGAATGCATTCACTCACCAGTGTATTTGGACCACTCATATGCATGTATAAACACATGCAGAAAAATTAAACATTCATAAATGTTTTCAGGTTTATTTTTCTTCATATGGGTGAATGTTCGCATTACCTCCACCATCACACAATTTAGGGACGTGTGACATTAGCAAACAGAACAAAAGCCTATAGTGTTGTGAACGATTATTATTTAAAATCTTAAACTTCTGCAAATTAACAATATAACAAAAGAAAAATAAAACTAAAACTTAACTCTGTGAATATATATTGTTATTTTATGAAAAACAAAACAGCCAGGCATGTGGTGCATGCCTGTAATTCCAGCACCTGTGAGGCTGAAGCAGGAGGATCAGTGTGAGTTCGAGACCAGCCTGGGCTACAAAAGTGAGCTCAAGGCCAACTTGAACTACATAAAGAGACCCTGTCTCAAAAATACAAAAAAATTATAATTAGTAAGAAAATAAAATAGTTATTACACTATTTTTATTTATTAAAAATATTTATCATTATCTTCATGGTTATTTTACAGAACATGAAACATAAACCAAAAAGACTCTTAGCAAAACAAAACAAACAGATACTAAGATTAATCTTTCGTTTAAACAAATTAAGATAAACTAGTAGTATAAATGAAACCAACTAGAGCATATATTGAAATAGTTTTAAAATAATGAGATTTATATTTTGGGGAAGCATTTGAACTTCTTTCTATTTTCTATTTGTCTCTCTTCTATTCTGATCATTGTGTTTCTTAAAATCATCATATTAAAGGTATACAAGTATATATAAACCTACCCATGTTTATAGAAACCCATGTCGTAAAAGCTAGACCTAGGAAACAGTGTATTCATCTGTCAAGAGATGAATAGATAAGCAGAACGTGATATTCATGCAATAAAGAGAGAGAAACTTAAGCCATTTATGGGTAAATGATTCAATTTGAAAATGTAGGGGCTGGGGAGATAGCTCAGTAGCTCAGTAGAATAAGCCCTTATCAGGCAAATGCAAGGGCCTGAGTTTAACCCCTAGTTCTCCTAAAAGAAAGAAAGAAAGAAAGAAAGAAAGAAAGAAAGAAAGAAAGAAAGAAAGAAAGAAAATGTATCACTAAGTGAAATAAGTTAGACACATAGCCTTACATGTCACCATGTCACATGGCCTCGACTTATATATGTACTCTTTCCTCAACCTAAAGGTACCAAGACATTGAAGACCTTTGATTCAACTTCAATCATCCTATGGAAAAATTATCCTCTAAATATTTGTGTATTTCCTTCTGTTAATGAATTGTGAGTCTTTTATGATCTCTCTCTGGATTAGAATCTTAAACACGAACCCAACTTTCCAACATACTTTTCTTTTGATTCAAGGTTCACTATGCAAACCAAGCCTGCCCTAAATACATGACCCTGAAGAGCCTTCTTTTTGGGTATTGGAATTGCAGGCATCTACCCAGTATGCCTTCAGAGAGGCCTTTCAGTGTTCTCATTCACACCTTAATTTTCTTTCATCATTCTGCCAAGTCCAAAACATTTTTATCCTTAAAAGTGTGGGATTGTCTCAAATCTCTAAAATGTCAATGCATTTCCACCGAATGAAACACTCTTCCCTATTCCTCAGGCCCTCCTTTATGAAAAATATTTTGCTCTTTACAGTAGAAAAATAACTATTTGAATTATTCTGAAGGATTTGATGACAGTAAAAATGTTTTGGATCAAAGAATACTAATAATTTTCTATTCTTACTGACCAGTAATAAAATTACCTTATGATGTATAAATTCTAGTTTATATTTTTTAACAATAACATAAAAAATTAAACTAATTATCATTACATCTCCCCTAATCTTCTTCAGGAGGCCCATATTTGGAAAAGAGACTGTTTTCAAGTTAGGAATATTTATTCTTTTCGGCTTCCCAAAGTGGGTCCCATATATGTCTAATAACCATTGAATCAGAAAACACAAACAGATGAGAGGAAAACCAGTTTATGTGTGTTTCTAATGTTTTGCAGAGCATGGCACCGGAAAGAGACTGCATGTAGATTTTATTTCCATACTTTTCTGCACAATTTCCTCCGATCCCAAGAAAGTGATCTGCAGTGTGCAGAAACAGATGGAAGCAAAAGACGCTGCAGTAGAGTGTGGTGGAGAGGTTGGGCTAGACAGCAGAATCAAGGCTCCCCAAGGCCTTCTCCCCTAAATTTCCCGTTTTCACTTGAAAGACAGCAAATCTGAACAGTGACTTTAATCAAGGCACCTTCCACAAGATGCAAGAGACTCATTAGCATTTTTATAGGTGCCCACTGGAAGTTTGCATGAATATAAAGTTAAAGAACTTTCAAGTCATATTTTCTCCCAAGAAATCAGACATAACTCCTTAAAGCAGAGTCTTAAGTGTTGAGTTAGGCCAGTCTGAGATTGTAAAAAGTGTGTTTCTTATCTGTAGCTAAGGTAGTCGAGTATCTGAATTAAATTGTGTTATTTTATTTTTTTCCTTGTTTGCATGCTTGCTTGCTTGGTTTAATTCTAAGTGTAACAGAAATCATTTTATGTAGACAAGGCACATTTATAAATGAGATTTCCCTTAAGAAAAATAGCCATAAAGAAATACAGGTCCTAATCTCTTAGTCTCTGTCTCTGTCTCTGTTGTCACTGTCTCTGTCTCTATTTTTGTCTATCTCTATTTTCCGTGTGTATGTCTCTGTCTCTCTATCTCTGTTTCTGTCTCTCCCTTCCTCTAGTAAGTGTTTGACTTAAAAATGTGCAAACTCAAAGAAATGTTCCTTCTAAGCTCCATGACACAGTTTAAAATATTTCCACTCACTGTCCTCAAGATCTCTCTCTTTGCTGTTGAGCTGAAACCATTGCTTTATTTCTGGTAATCTCTTGCAGTGAAATAGGTTGTTCATTTTAACAAAGAGATAAAAGAATAGATAGGACTGATGAGCTAGCTCAGTGGTCGAAAGTGCCTGCTTAGGCAAGTTTAGGCAACAGCAGGGGCTGTGGCTTGATCCTCAGCACTACATGCTGTGCCAGCCCCACCCCCAGGGCATGCTGAGCTGGCCATAACATAAGAAAAAGAATATATAATGACAATGACAGCCACAGTATCAATTTTTGCTTTGATAATTGATAATGTGGCTCATTTTTTCTGACTTTTCTTAATGGTCAGCGAAACATTGGAGAATTTCTGAAGTGGGTAGAAAAGTTAACAGCCTAAATGTATGTATCTATACAAATAAATAGGCATTTTTAAGAAAATGAAACAAAAGAGAATATAAAAGTATCTGTTTCATTATCTTGTTTATTGCTGCATTTATTATAAGAAAGGATATGAATTAAAATACAGAGGATTCAAAGTCAGGTCATGGTGGCACAAGCCTGAAATCCCAATGCTGGGGAGGCTGAAACATGAGGATCCCTATGACACTGAGCTGCATAGTGAGACCCTGTGCGAAATATATGAAAAGATGAAATAAAATAAAAGCTTAAAAAATACAGAAGATTTGGTGGTTGATATTGCATGAGCTTTTGACATGGACATTATATCACATAAAAGAGCCTGACCACCTTGCATTGATGATGTAGAAGACAATACTCCAGTCTCTGCCAAGAAAATGCTATAATTTTTTCTTTGATAATTTCAGTTTTGTTCTTAGCAGCTATTACTGTAATTGACTATGCCTCATTTCTGATCACCAATAGCTTGAGCAGTAGTTGATCACTGAAGAAAATGTAAATAATTTTATCCTTTTAATAAATGTAAGTTAAAAGCAAATGACTGCTTGTTTTAATCATTTTATTCAAATCATGGTAAGGTGAGTTTTGGAGTCAGAAATCCTGTCATTATATGGCTGTTGAAAATAAATATACAACACTAGGAATGTGCCTGTAATCACTGTTCTTGGGAGACTGTAAACAGGGGGCTCACTATGAGTCTGATCTACTAGTGACCCTGAGCATCCTGTTGACCCTTCTCTAAAATACAAAAAAAAAAAATAAATAATAATAAAGTTCTTTCAATTTTACACTGATTAAATCAGTCCTGTAGTATTTGATCAACCAAGAGAAAAAAAAATTCAACAGCATAATGAAATAATTTAAACAAATCATAACCCTTATGCAGATACTTGGCTTGTCAAGAAATTTAGATATTTTTTAGTGAGTTGCTCTATAGTCAGTTATTCTATGCCAGATGCATCAGCTCACTTCAAATAATTATAGTTGTGTCTAGTTCATAGATTCTTGTTTGAATTCTATTGTTCTTGTTTGTTTCCTTTAAAGTTCTAATATTCCAATGAAAATATAAAATATTGAAAAAATATAAATTTAGCATAAGCTACCTCAATTTTTTTCAAAATCAGTACATTAGTGTTATGGTTTGTGTCAAGTTGTCCCCCCAAAGATTCATGCAATCATGGGGTGGGGACTTCTAGAGTTTGAGACTTGGCTCATGATCCACTGGGATTATGTGTTTTAGTACTGAAAAGATTATGGGTCTGAGTACAGCTGGAAATGTGGGTGTGACCTAAGGTGGACAGACTGAGGCAGAGAATGTGAATGTAACATAAAGAGAGAGACAGACTCACTCTGTTGCTCTCTGCTCCCCTGGTTGGTCAGTTGCCTCTGTCACCATTTTGTTGCTGTCCCACTGCCATGAACTGCTGCTCTCTGCAATGAGCCAGTTTGCTTTGGAGCCAGCCAAATAAGGACTGAAACCTCCAGTAACTGTGAGCTAAATAAACCTTTCTTTCCTTCATTTTGGGTGTTGGGTATTTTGGGTGTTGGGTATGTTGGGTGTTGGGTATTTGTCCCAGCAAGCAGAGAAGAATAACTAAGACAATTAGTAATTCAAACTTAACCACCACAATGATAGTAACAACATTTTGCCTGTTTGATATGGTGAAACATTGATTGTACCTTTAACATTTTGCATCAGTGGGTTGTAAGATGCTGGGAGTGAAGAAAATGCATTTAAATTAATCCTACATGTTACCCTTTAACTTGGTGTTAACTTCAGAGTGAATTATAAATAGTGTTTGACCAGGCAGGGAACACTTGTTGCCTAAAATTATGCTTGAAATTTTTAATAGATAAGAAAACTATTTGAATTTAGTGGGGCAGTAAGATGTA
>PVKN010037654.1:0-11702 GCA_004027915.1 Capromys pilorides
GTGCATTCAGTGGTGTAGCTCTGAGGAGGTAATTTGATCGTGGGCACTGTAGTCATCTGTAGGTTCATCCAATGGGCAGCTTGGCTGAGTATGCTTAAGCAGTGGGCCTGGACCCATGAGGTGGTCACAGGAGGTATTTTCCGGAAAAGTATATCTCCCTCCCAGGGTCCTCCCTTCTCTCTCTCTGTCTCCTGCCCATGACAGAAGGCAGCTTTTTTTCTGCTGAATTTTCTACTCTCCTCTTCCTGCCTTTGAGCTGACTGAGTAGAACTGAATATGTGAGCTCAAATAAAATACTTTAGGTCCCAACAATAAGGAAAGTGCCTCAGATAACAAGGTTCTGTCATGTCTCCAAAGGACTTTAACGTATTCAGGAGAATGAGGTGCCAATTCTGCAAATTGTTTAGAAAAGAGCGTGGATTGGCCTTACAAGCTGTCAAAACAGAAAACAAAGCAAAAAGATGACAACTCACTGACCCTCTTCAAATAACCAGACAAGTTCAGCAAAATTCATCCTGCTCTGACCTACACCCATGCCATGATCTCATGGAGTTTAAAGTACTAAATTGAGTTGTGAGTCTCAGCTCTGCAAAATACTTGTAAACATAGACACACAAAGGAGGAAGAACCAGCGTCAAGCAGAGCACCCCCAACATAACCTCGCCAAACGGAGTAAATGTTATGGCTGCTCATGCACAATGGAAAACAGGCCAACAAAGGCCAAGCAGGAGAGGAAAGCAGATTTACTACCAGAAGTGTGTACCCCAGATTGCCATGAATTCTCTAAAAACTTACCAGTGGCTCCCAAAATATAATTGGTCACCTCTGATTCTCCCCATGATGGGCCTCCAGTTACAGTTCACTTCCAAGAAGATAGTTTTGGCACCTCCAGTAATGTGACCCTATGAACAGACTTTAAGGAGGGTCCCTAACCATACTACCAGCACCATCATGAGCTCATGAAGTAGTGTTCTGCTTGGTTGATTGTAGCTTATAGTGTTACCTATGCAGGCCCTTAGGAATTATTTCATTTACTCCAGTGGGGTAAGAGCTATTATCATCTCTGTTTTATTGATGATAACTTAGAAACACAGAAAAGTTAGGTGAGTCGACCAACATAGCTGGAATTTGGAAAGCACAGAATCAGGTAATTTGGCTTCAGAGTATTCACTGCCCACTGTGACACTATCCCATGTCTGCTCTTTGACAAAAATCAAGGGAGTACTGGCTTTCTCAGCCTCTCATTGAGCAACCTGACTGTGACCATCCTTCCAAAAGAAGTGCTACTTCATGTTTTTTGCCCAGCTGAGGGCTGGGGTCCTCACCCGTGGCACAGGACAATATCATCAGATCCTCTGTCTTTATTTCTGGTCACCCTTGACCTTCAGCTAACTATGATGTGAACCCTTTGCACCCTTGAGCTTGGATATACCCAAAACACTTCATGCAGGCTGGAAAATCTTGTTCTAAATGAGCAGTGCCCAGGCATTTGCCTCTGTGGGAAGTCAGTCAGGAAGCAAGTGTTTTGTTAATACCTTCAGACCCTTTGCTCTTGCAGATGAGTTGTTTCCACTGGTTACTTCTGGCTAGCTGTTGCTCCTCCTTCTCTGCTCTTCAAAGCCATCTGAAGCCTGGACCATTTAACAGCACACTGTGTCTGCTGTACAAATTATTGATTGCCTCTTTCGAGACCATTTTCTCACACAGCTTCCTGCAGCGAGTTGAAAATGGAGTTCTACTCATAACATGTACCTTTTCTCAAGTTCAACCACCAGAGCACTTCTTGTTACAAGACTCATAGGATGTTCTTATCTTTATTTTATTTCTTCCTGGAGATTCTGCTAGTCAGGAGCAAGAGCATATGCATTGGTTTGCTTATACATTTCTGTGGTACATCAAAGGAAAAGCCTGCAGTGGGAATGTAGTGCTACTGATGTACAGAGTGGATCCTTACCTACTATGCAATATGGATCCAAGTGAAACAGTCATCCTTGACGCTAGCTGCTGTGAAATCAGAACAGCCCTGTGGCTAGAGGTGGACACAGGACAAATGTGTGGCTCAGTTGGGAAACTTCTCATGTGCACGTCTTAATGTCCTAAACTGAGGCAAAGAACTTCCAAGATCGATCATCAATAACAGCAGGCTGATGTGACAGAGGTGAAAAGGAGGGCAGACATTAGCAGGGTCCAGTACCAGGAGAACTTGGACGCTAGAGTGCCATGTGTACAAGGGGGATGGTGGTGACGTGCAGGCAGTAATGGGGCTGGGAAAGGGAGGCTATAGCTGGCTTTTTCTAAGCATTTGACATTTCATGCATTTCTGGATGTTTTGCATCATAAAGTTGGCCAAATGCGCCAAAGCCAGACTGAAGTTAACTATTGTCATCAAAAGCTGGAGTTCCCATAGCTCCGGCCAGATGTGTAGGTGCCTGACACAAATGTATCTGTGTGGGTTTCCTAGGCAATGTTGGGTAATGTAATTTCACCATGAATTCTTATCATACCAAAAGCATTACAGCTGGTGTTTTGCAAAGAAAAATAATATTTTAAAATATATAGGCTTTCCTAAGGTGGCATGTCCATCAAATCTCTTCAACTGCTTCACAACCTACTAATTAGATTAAGCCAATTTAATGACTCAGGCATATAAAATGCCTTACCTTACCTCTCCTTCCTCCACTAATGCATACATAGGCAGAGAATTAGGTGGGATAATTTTAAGGCCAGACCCATATAAGCCAGGAGATTCAAATTAAGGTTTAATTAACCTGCTTAGTACAAGAATCTCTGAACAGCGGGAGATTTTACACACTGTTACATGTGATCTGTAATAACCAGGCACAACAGGCTCCTCCAAATCCATTCTATCTACCTAGATATCTGCTTTTGCTTATGTATTTGATCAACTGTCTAGATGCTGTCAAGTCCAGATGGAAAATATTTGAAGATGTCCTCATGCATCACTTTATATTATGTATACAGACAGAAGAATGTGGGAAAGAAGGTTATAGTCAGCCAAGCTACTTATAATATTATAAATAGCCAATTGGACTCCTCAAATGACTGAATGATCAATGCATGAGTTTTGATTATCTGCTTGGACCATTTCTCATATAACAGCCCACAATGAGATAATTGTTTAGTTAACCTATATCCTGTACCCTTTAATTTGAGCCTAACCAGTTAAACACACATGTGTAAGTTGTATCATTTGCTTTTGTCCTTGAGTTAAATAGAAGAATCTTGTTGGGTTATCTATGAGCACATTTCCACACTGTTAGACCAGCGGTATATGTTAGAGGTAATTCCTTTTAAGATTCATAGCTGGTTCTCTCATTGCCTTGGCCAACTTTAATGTACATGTGAACACCACAAGTTTGGAGCGAACCGATAGAATTTTCTGTATTTGTATCCACATTCCATTTTCTCCACTAAATGGTCAGTTTTCAGAGCTAGGTTTTGTCAGGACTACACAGAAAAAGTTGCATGATATCTAAATCATGGCTGGCAGTGGTAAGTAGGTTCACTGGATGAAAACTATTGCCTCTATGCATGGATAAATAAAAAGCGGAAAATTCACTTGAGAGCTCTCAGCCACAACCTTTCATTTGTGGTGGTTTCTTTCCCCATCTATGTGCTATCCTCTTTCACCTACTTCAAAGGCAACATAGAGGTAAAATGATTTTTCATTTGCCTCTGGTAGAAAGACTGAATCATCCAATGTGTTTTCCTGTAGCAGAAAAGCTAGCCAAAAACAGTTATTGAGCCTAGGTGTAGGTGGATCAAAGCTTCCTAGATCTGGCTCGAGAAAGCCCTGCAAGTTTGTGGGGCCCCAAGCACTCTTACTTCCTGGAAGCTGTTTGCCTTATGTGGGCCAGATAATCCTGGGTCTTCCATGTCAGAGCTTCCTCTAGGTGCCCATCCCTTATTAATCTGGAGAAAGAAGAAACCATGTAAAAGAATATTCCTTTACCAGTTTTGATAAGACAAATCCATTAGAGGACACCAACACTTGAAGGTGTCTACACAGCTAGCCTTTAAACGGCATGTTGGCACCTTCCTTTCTTTTGTACTGCATCATCACAGTTTGGAGTTCCTGGAGAACATCTTTTCAACACTGGAAAGAGACATTTATTAAAATGGTAAACGATATGAAAACAAGTGTTTTCCAGTGTATAAACTATTACTGGGCTATGAAATGGATTTAATAACTGACAGCTATTAGGTCAAAGAAGACTCCTAGTGAAACCAACAAGATAAACAGCTGCAAGAAAATTTAGAGGGGTTGGGGAGATAGCTCTGTGGCACAAGTGCCTGCCTGGCAAGTGCAAGGTCATGAGTTCAAACCCTGATGCGGCCAAAAAAAAAAAAAAAAAAAAATTAGAATAAAGATTCTAACACCACTAGTGACCATACATATGGGTCATGATTCCCAGAGCTACCACTGGGTAGGGTGATTAGGGTGATATTTAGGGCTCTGGGTTTAGGCAACGTGAGTGAGGGTGATCGAATAATAGGGGGACAAGGCAGAGTTGCCTGATAGGTTGAGCTAATTTCTGTATGTCTAAGTTGAGTTTATTTCTCTCAAAAATGGCATCACCCATTCAATGTTGAGTTAAATTTTACTTTCTCAAGTTAGGTTTTTTTATCTCTCCAAAATGTAGCATGTCTTCCTGGAAGGGGGTGCTGTATTCTTTCCTCATGTTCCTGACTTCCACAGAATAAGAAGACAATTCTGTGGAAGAATTAAGAAAACAATTTGGGACTTAGCCATTTTTTATTTTCTATAAAAAAACAAAGGCCCCTTGTCTTTCACAGGTGAGGTATCCAAGCCCCTTCGGTTTTGTAGGCCAGCTGCTTGGATTGGGCTAGTAGTTTTTCTTCACTAAACTGTTACTTGTGCATGGGGTTGCTAGGGTTAAACAAGATGAAGTAGATCAGCAGGGGCTGTTTGGCCTAGGGCATAAACAGGACACAGGCCCCAGATGTGAGCATCAGAAAAGAGCATTTTTGTCCCTTCAGGGGGGGTTAAGACCCCCAGTGGCCAGCACTTTATAGCACAGCAATAGGACAGCAGATTAGAATCAAAACACGTTTCATATCTGTATTGTCTTTTCAAGTATTTATTTAAACTACAGAAACATGAGTCCTGGGTCCTGATGTAAAATGTATTTCTTACCCTGGTTTCCCTTCACATGTTCAACAAACATGGTTCTAGAACGAAGTGTGTTTGTGTGGACCTTTCTTTCCCATTTTGTGCTCTTTACCTTCATAGGTATAGCATGCCTATTCATTATGAAGCACCATTTCCAAGCACGGCACAAAGTTTGAATTAGATAAAGGAAAATATATAACACAATCCTGGATTTCCTTGAAATTATAGTCACCTGTTCTGGTTTCCACATCTGGAATGAATTACTATCCCTGTCAGATGTAATTGAGAGGAACACGAAAATTTAGTGCCACAGAGAACAGGAAAGTAGAGTTTAAAATATTTGGCATTTCTTCAGCTAACACCAGGCAAAACAGTCCCCATTACTACAGTGCAAGAACATATGCCTGCTAATGGGCTCGAGCACTGTGCTTGAGATGTTTGTCGAGGGGGAAAGAAATACACCTTGAAAGGAGGGGAGAGCGCTCTCTTTGATAAACTCCTGGATACCATGTTACCATATGCTTTCTGTGGTCTGTGGAGCTTTCTAGTATACCGCTAAGCTACTGGTCGTCTTTTGCCTTGCCCACTGCATCCATCAGCCTCACCTGTCTGGGCTTACCACCTGGCTTCATTTACCACCTCTTCACCTGGCTGTCCCAGGGGAGTCACCTTGAGGAAAGACTCATGGTGCTTCTTCCAAAGCCAAAGACCCTGCTGTGCTGCAGCCTATGAGCAAGAGAGCCTGAGGCAGCTATGGGCTTGGAGCAACACAAGAAACCAAGCTTCAGACCCACTTGCCATAGTGTCTACTTCCAACCAGAGGATAAAGAAGGGAACAGCCTGGAACAGCTACCTGGAGACCTATCCCACAAGCTCAGAGTCTGTGGCCCTGAACTGGGCATTTCTGCTTTTTTAAAACTTTTTATTAATTAATTTTTCATTAATGAGAAAGAAATAGCAATGAGATAGTTTTAAAACAGGTTAATAGGACAGTTATAGTAATTAGTACATTGCATATTGTCTGCATAGTAGTTATTCAGAGTACAAGATGCAGATAGGATATCTTGTCTAAACAATATTACTACAAATCTTTCTTCTCTTTGAACTAAGAGAAAGTAGCTCTATATCTATTCTAACTATTTTGTATATATATATCTATATATTTATAAAAAGTAATGCCACATTAATATGCTGAACTATAAAAGACTCAAGTCAACAGCTTTTGACAACACCAGTTCTGCTGATAACCCAGTACTATTACAGGCTATTGGACTATATTGGGTCATTTTGCTGAATACAAGTACCTACTATATTTGAACTGGCATTAAGTATGAAAGATCCTTTAAAGGCCTGTCCAAATACAGCTTCTCTAATAGTAATGACACACCCATCTCTGACAAAACAAAACAAAAAAAGGGGGATATAAATGAAGGACCATTTTGTAGTGAGCCAGGCATTTCTCTCCTCTCTTTTTGGACACCAGTCTGGCAGTCATGATGGGAATCTTGCCCTGCCTCCAAGCAGCTTACCATTGCCATATTTAAAGAATCTCATATTTTTACCTCACTCTGTACCAGACTCAGTAGTTCTTTATCGAATCCATTTACTTGGGACCTGTGTATGTAGCCTTCTCCGAAAAGAATTATCTGAAAAGAGTTCTTACAGGTGTGAGCCAATATGACTGGCACCTTTAACATTTTTTAAAATCTTTTATTTATTTCTTTGTTTAATTTGTACAGGTCGTCTCTATGCAGCTCAGACCCATAGTGATCCTCCTATCTCAGTCACCCCAGTACTGGGATTTCAGATGTGCACCACCATGCCCAGTTTTAGTGGCCAGCATGGTGTACCCAAGGTTCTGGGACTGGCATGGCATGTGGTACTGGGGACTAAACCTGCGTCCTTACACTTGCCAGGCAGCCACTTATGTCACTGAGCTATCTCTCCAGCCCATGACTGGCATCTTTATGCAGAGGAAGGTCAGACACAGAGATTCATACAGGGACAGTGACAGGTGAACATAGAAGCAGGTTAGAATGATGATTTTTCCCTCTCATGGAAGGCCAGTGACTACTGTTAACCACTGGAGCCAGGAGGACCCTTCTCTGCAGGGGGAGTGTAGCCCACCAAAGTCCTGTTTTCAGATGTCTGGACTCTAGAACTGGGGCAGAATAAATTCTGTGTTTTAGACCACTCAGTTTGTGGTCTTTTGTTACTGCAACTCTAGGAACCTAGCGTAGCCCACATACTTGTTTTAGCTTTAGGAAAACTGGGTGAGTAAAGTGTTCAAATGAATACTAGCTTAGTGCTTACACAAAAGAAGTAGTTTCCTATGTTCTCAGGATCGCAGCCCATGGCAATAGGTGCACAGTGCCATTCTGTATTCCTTTATAAGGCAGTCCTGCTCCAGTTGAAAAGGGGCCAGGGATGGAAAGACCACCAATGGCTTTTTTAGTCCACCTGTGCATCATACAGGTAATGGGGGTTTCCCCTGAGATGATGATTTTGTTGGTTGTCAGTCTGGGTCAGAGTAGTGTGTGTGTGTGTGTGTGTGTGTGTGTGTGTGTGTGTCTTTGCCTTGTTAGGTATTTGGGGGGAGGTCATATAGTACACTGTATTTGTTGAAAACTAATGATGTAATAGAAATTACTGAGCAATAAAAGTAAATGCTATTGTTTGACCAGCCCTGGATGTCATCCTGAGAGCTGTGTTTGGTGAGTCCTCGAGTAGCCATATGATTCTTCCACCTCAGTCCACTCACCATGATGTTATTAATTGAAATTTCCTGATGTCTGAAATAATACTATGACTGAGGAGGAAGTAACAATGGCAGGAAGGTGAACATGGAGTTCCCCCAATACTCATGGAAAGAGTGACTAGGAAGGAAGCTCTAGGACATGCCCAAGAGTTTGGAGAGGAAGAGAACTATGGAGCCCAATCAAGCACAGTGGGCATGTAAGCTGAAAGAGGCACTTAGGGAATTTCATGGAATCCATGAACAGGCAAGAAGTCTCCAGGGGCTAAAGCCCAACTGGGACCCTGGATTTCTATTAATTCAATAGGTTCCACCACAGGCTACACTTTCTCCTGGTAGTATCCATCACCATGATGATTTAGAATTTAACAAGTCCTCCAAAAGTCTCATGTGTTGGGCAGTGGGCCTCATGGATGGTGATTGGGTTGTGCAAATGCTAACTATGCCAATAGATTAACCCAGGGATGAAACCATAGCGTAGTGGGTTGTTAATAGGTAGGAGAAACAGGAAGTGGGATGCTGGAGCACATCTTGGAAGGGTATATGTTGTCTCTGACAGTTTCCTTCTGTCTCTGCCACCACTTTCCATGAGGTAAGCAGTTGTCCCAGCCATGTTCTTCCATCATGGTGTTCTACCTCACCACAGTCCTAAGCAACAAAGCCAGCTCCAAAATCATCAGCCAAAACAAATCTTTTCCCTCATAAGTTGTTGTCCTCAGGTTATTTTGTCACAGTGTTGGAAAGCTGATGAACACAGCCACTAATACAAAGTACAAACATTGATAGGAGATACTAGCATGAATGTAAGACAGAAAATGCTATTTACACGGAGAATGTCCCCATTACAGTTTTGAAAAGAACAGTTCCGGTGTCTCAGTTCATCACTTTGAGCTGGAGTATCACTAATCACCATAGAAACTGGAGGTACTTGGGTCAAGGGTCTTCCTTGAGTCAATCAGCTAAACAAGTGTGACAGAGTCCCATGGTCCTGTCATGGCTGCTTAGAGGAGCAAGGGCCACCAGTAGGGTACACTGTTCAAGAAGGGCATAGAGATAAGAAGCCCTACCCCATCTCACTCCCAGTTTTGCCATTCATACAAGAAGCCTGTCGAGTTTTTCTGAGCCCATATGATACACACTTGTGTGAATATGTATGGGATATACATACTCATGTATACATACATATTCATGTACACATACATATTCATACATATTCATGTATAAATGTCCCACACTCACAATTGATGAGCACTGTGCACACATGCTCCCCTACACACATTGTTGTAAGCCCCGGTCATGGAAACCCATAGACACACAACACTCCTCACTACACTTACAGAGCACAAACTTGTTGAGATCTACAGATGTGTATGCATCGACCCACTCCCAAGGCATGGGTGCATATGCACAGTAACACATAAGCACACAAGCCTACTGGTACAAAGAGACATAGACATGAATGCAGACACGAACAACCACTCCAGAGAGGATGCGTACGAGCACATACACAAATGCACACACACACACACACACACACACACACACACACACCTGTGTGCGCATGCACGGACGCGCATGCAGGTTGAAACTGTGGGAGGTTTCATTAGTTCATGTATCTTTCACCCCTCCCCACAGGTGGCTCTGCCTGGAAGACAGTCAGCTGAGAAGGCAGCTTCTGGGCCCTGTGGGCACGGGGAGCCCAGGTTCACTATTGATTTTTGCCTCTCACTCGACATCAGGATGGGTTCATCAGAGAGTGCACCAGGGCGGTCTGTAGGAGGTCCCGCATGCACGCAGGAAGCCTGAAGCCTACAGTTTGCAAAAAAGCAGAGATCGGGCAAGACAAGGTAGGAGGAGCAGACCTCCCACTAGCCACCATCCATCCGGCCCTGCCAGAGCCAAAGGCACAGAGCACAGGCAGGGAGAAGAAGCCTCCGGAAGTGAACCACAGCCCAGTGCCTGTGTCAGGCTCTTGCCAAGTTGGAGACTATGGAGGCAGCATCCTGCAGTGGCCATGAGCTATCTCTGGACTCCTGCTGACTGGCCTGAATCCCAAATCTCTTTCCCATTCCTGTCAGCTGTGTGTTCTTCCTCAGGCTGCCTTCCTCCCTAAGCCTCTTCCCTCATCTCCAAATCAAGGTGAGGCTGGAGTTGCATGAGAATAAGGTGAGGAAATCGAGTCAGACAGCAGGAGCAGAACTCAGACAGCAGCAGCCAAGATGGCCTGGAGCAGCAGACCCTTCTGGAACATCCTCCTGCCCCTCTGCAGTCCACGGGAAGTTGAAAATGTTGCTGGCACTTTCAAATGGAATTTTTTAAAAGTGAAAATCAATGCAATCCAACAGAAAGCACAAATGTTCAATTACGAGATAAATGGAGCATTAAAGAACACATTACGTAACACAATTGGTTAATTGTGCAGGCGTTAAATATCTAGAAATGCCAGCGGACCTTCCACTATGCAATGAGGCGTGGCTGCCTCAGACGGAAACAAACTCCAGAGGCGACCCATAGAATCTAGAAAAACAAATGCCTGCCACTTACCAATCCTGTTTGCGGGAAAGGAAATGAATCCCCGTACTCCCATCCCACGGAAGTCCCAGGGGCACCTTCCTCCGACGGCTGCTTACCTTAGTATCTGCTGTGCCGTGAGAGGCAGGGCTGCAGTAATTCAGCCTCATCGCTTGCTGTGCCTTTCCCATCAATGGGAGGGGGCAATCCACAAGACACAGGTGCTGCTGGGTAAGGACACCCCTCACTCACCTCTGAACCCATCTTCTCACACTTGCAGTGCACCGCATATTTTTCAGGGTTTGGACCTCTGGGCGGCTTACAAACTTTTATCAAGTGCATCTGTGGGTGAGGTCAATACACAGGAAGTTTCCAGTTCCCAGGAAGTCTACAAAAGAAGCCCCAAGTGCCTGTACCTGAGCCCCGGAAGCCTACTCTCCTACCTTTAGCCCACTACCTTTAACAAGTGTCCAGCCCATGGTGTGCAGGGGCTGGCTCGGAACTCGGGGATGCACGCAGGGGTGACAACTTTGCAGCTTCTGGGCCCTTGCACCTTGAAAGAGACACTACACTTTTTGCCTGTAGGACATTATGTTTAATGTGTCCCATGCACAGAGGGAACTGGACGCCCATGGGACGTGGTGTTCAATTGTCGTGGCAGTGGCAGATGGGGGCACAGTGCCACCAGGAGACCCACAAGTGGGTGCCCATGTGCATCTCTCTCCCCACAGCTCACTAACAGGAACCAGGCTCAGGTACATGCCTGCCACGCAGGCCCTCTTTGGCCAGGGCACATAGAGAAACAGGAGCACGAAGGACCAAAAGCCCAGATGCCAGAGCCGCTGCCTGCAGTTAAACCCCTGCTCTTCCATGAGCAACAGAGAGACCTCGATGGGCCTCAGTTTCATGCGCATGTCCACCCCGGACACAGCCAGAGGCTCCAGTGAGTGCCATCATTGTTGCCTTTCTCGCTGGTCAGTTTATCTGCTCGGGCCCAGGCTGCCATGGAAACAGAAGGGCCTCTCTGCTCCAGAACTGCAGAGCTCAGTGTTCTGCACCAGAGGAGCCACGCCACAGTCACAAGGACCCTGGAGGACACAGCTGCCCAGCACCCAGCCACTCCAGGGCCACTGCCTTCTGACCAGCCCCCAAGAACTCTGCAGGAAATCTGTTCTGGGGTAGAGAGGTCAGGTTTCTTTCTTCTGGGGCTCTGTCCACCACCTCGCACCTGAGCTGGGCTGCACCTGGGGGGCACCCAGGTGTGGAGTGCAGACCCGCACC
>PVKN010037655.1:0-11204 GCA_004027915.1 Capromys pilorides
ATTAACATCCCAAGCAAGGGAGGAGACAACAAACAAGGAGCCATCAGGATAAGCTGTTATCTGCCTCCTTGAATCCCAGCTTCCAGGAATTCCCAAGTAACAGACTATAACTGTCCCTGGGCTTTGTTTATTGCTCTCCACTTCTTGAGATGCTAATTTCTTATCTCTACACTGAAGTCTGTGCCTAGAAGCTAAGTATTTGACATTAAAAATAAATATACACAGGGACCAGAGCTGCATAGTGAGATCCTATACCAAATTATATATACATACATATATATATATATATATATATATATATATATTGCTAGAATGAATATATATATATATATATATATATATATATATATATATACATTAGGAGTTTTGATGTGTTTGAGTAAATGATCAGAGGTCAAAGATAACAGGCAGAAATTAGAATTTTAACCAGGCTCCATATTCCTTAAATCATAATGTTTCTTTAAATAATCCGAAAGAGTCATTAACCTCAGATATATCACATGGATGAATCTTGAAAAGTCTAATACCCAGGACCCGGTACAACAGTGTGTACCTATGATCCCAGTGATCTAGTAAGCTCAAGGATGAGGATTGCAAATTCAAGCCCAGCCTATTCATCCTAGTAAAGTAATGCAAACCTTTGTCAAAATAGTAATACTACTACTACTACTAATAATAATAGTAATGAGCTGAGGATGTAGCTAAGAGTGAAGATCTCTTGAATTCAATTCTGTATATCACAAAAACAACTACTCACAGAGCAACTAAATCATAAAACTATGGGATATAGAATTTAGCCTTCATTAGCTTCAAAACCGCCTTGGTGACTCCAGTGTTTGTGAAATGTTGAGAAACTCTTTCTGGAATAAATATTATTAACAGGTTGTTTAAGGGAAGAAAAAAATAAGATCCATCATTCTATCTACTAAATAGTACATTATTTAGTTTATTCACTACTGCCGAGCTTTACTATTGTCGCTGAAACTAGTAGTACAATTTTGTAAGTCTGTCGGGATAATTATAGCTTCAGCACTTGAACAGCTCCAACCAAATACTCTGGGTTAGCCATTAGGAGCAGATTTGTTTCTTTGGTACTCTAAGTTAGGTTTCAGAAATCTTCACCAAAAAGTTGCTATCCCAATACTAAAAAGAGTACAAACTCTACAAGGGAATGATTTAATCTATCTCTCAAGAATGTTAGTTGACCAGTATTACCAAATTTCATGTAGCTTTCTTAGAAAAATGGAAATGTTTTTTTCTAGTTCCACCTCTCTTTATCAGTGATGCAGTTCTTCACAATAAAAATAATGTTGATCAAATGGAATTATCTTCTTCCTAAGGTTAGTTACACTCTATATTCAGTCTTACACAGAATAAAGAAAAGCTACACCACTAGTGAGAACCAGTCAAGTGTTCCTCTCTACACAAATCACTAGCAAAGAAGAATTCTTACAACTAAGTTAAATAAATTGCACCCTATCCCCTATGGCTGCCCATCTTATTGGTAGAACAAATAATAATTAAGTAATGGATAAATAATGACTATGTGATTATAAGGACTGTCCCTCATCCTGTGTGAATAGGAAAGGAAAAGAAGATGCTAAGTATACAGTTGTATTGTCATCAATAGTAAATGTTAGACCTTGTGACACTTAAGTATGTGATATAGCCCTGGGATTTTGAAATGAAGTTGCTGCTACACATTTTTAGGTGCTACTATGTTAGGACTGGGGACTGTAAGATGAAAAACACTGCATTCTGGTGTCTCTAATGAAACTTCTTCTGAAGAAATTCACAAGAAACATACCTTAGGAAATACAGTGTCAGGCTTTCAATGAGATGAAAAGTTACTTTATGGAGGCTATTCCCAAGCAGCAAGATTATGGGGCCCACTTGCTTACTTCAACACGAAAGACATCAGGGCTAAATAGTATTAAATCCAGGGGACAGAAAGGTGAAAGAAGAAGAGCCAGGTCCTCAACTCTGCATAAAAATAAGAACTAAAGATGGGAAGTTACTTCCATACCCAATATCCTACCACCATATTAGTGGCTAGACAGAAAAGTAAAGTTTCTTATTAAAAGATAAATAGGCAGATATGCATTATTGCAATGATTCCTACCCAGAAATAACTGCAGGATTTTAGTAAATGCTTTTCTCTCCAGGTGGACCTGCATTCTCTTTGGAAAAGATTTGAAGCAGGAGTATGCAGAGATTTTGACATGTAGGCTAATATCTGTAGTCATGGAGATATGACATGGGTGGGGAGCTGTGTTTCATCCCTAGTCTCTTCCTGTCTGACATCTTCATCCTTCTCTACTTCCTGGTGAGGGTGATGCAATAATTTACTCTCTGTTTTAGATTTGTAATTTGTGGATTTTGATTTTCTTTTCGTTTTAAGAAGTATTAGAATAATAAAACTTAAGCTTCCGCTGATCATTTATCTTCATTTATTAGGACAGTAATATGGATCTTTCAGGTTTCTTAGTCTTCAATAGATTTCTTTTGTACAGTAATGTATAGAAAATAGTAAGAAATATAATTGCAAATGCAAAAAACAATGGAAGGACCTGGGAGATAGCTCAATGGCTTAAGTGCCTGCCTGGCAGCTCAAGGTCCTGAGTTCAAACCCTGGTAGCAAACAAACAAACAAACAAACACCAATGACAATATGGCTTTCATTTTTTTCCCCACCAAGGGTAAAAAAAGAATATTAATGTTATATTCCATCCTCAGAAAAACACCATGTTTACCTTCTGTTTTGGGATCCAACTGTATCACTATTTGATGCTTAGACACTCTTGTGACCCTGAGGTGAGGGGATTGGATTTTGGGGATGATTATTCAGAGCCTTAACACCCCTGAGCCACTAAATATGCCCTGGAATGACCTCACTTTGTACTTCATTATATCTGAGAAAACATTATTTACTGAAGTCTCCGTAATGACTGTTTTCTGTTTGTTTTGATTTTAGTTTGTAGATAATAGAATTTGAGTGAATTTTAGCTGGTCGCTAAAGCAAGTGTATTGGGTTTTTGTCAAATAGCGAAAACCCTGGCTATTTATTTTCTGGGTGTATTTTGGAATGTAGACTCTGCTCCCTCAAGGAAGTAAACCTTGCCCTTATATTTTGATAGGGAAACAGATGAAGGACTGCTGGCCCCAGCTCACCAAGGATGGTGAGAACAGTCTGGCATCCTTAAGCACTAATTAGTCTCACCTGGTTCACAGCCTCCAGCAAAATGGCATAATTGATTTTGTTAAGTCACCAAGTGCCATGGCAATTACCATAATATTATGACAGTTCTAATACAATGCTTCCCAGCTCAAACGCAGAGCACTCTCTGGAGAGGAAAGGAGAGAGGCTTTCAGTTGAGCATGCTCTGGACTTTCAGTGCTACTTGACTCTGTCAGGCATCAGGGAGATTGCATGGTGCTCAGCACAGTTGCTCTTTACTCAATTCTCCATCTGCTGTGATAGTGAGAGCACACTTTTAAGCTCTGGAGACGCTGCTTCCCTGAGAGTACTGCTCAAACAGCCTGAGTCTGTCCTGGCTGAGTGCACTTGATGAAAAGTGACCACTCCAGCCAAGGACCACTTCCCCAGCTGTAGGACTGCTGGTTTATTGGCAATTTTATTCTCTTTTCCTCTATGCTTTGCCAAACATCTTGACATTCTTTGTGCTGGATTCTGTTTTAGGTTTACAAGGGATGTGCAGAAGGCACCCTCTGGGAGTGGAATAACCTGGGGGATGTCTACATTTTTTTGCCAAAAAGGGGAAATAGGGATGAGTAATTTAGTCAGATAAGTGCTCTGTGGCTATGCTAATGGGCTAAATTCCTCGAGATTAGGTGCTTGTACCTTATACAGTGAAGGACAAGTGATTATCTTTTAAGAAGGCCTGGAACATAAGCAAATCAAAGTACTGTGTGGTTTTGTGGCAATGAGCTATTTACACTGGGGAAAAAGAGTATGGCTTTTTGTCTGGATAATGTCAGTGACTATGTTCTATACTCAGTTCTCTAGTCACCAACTCTTAGGCCAAGGTCTCATAGCTTTTATCAACAGAATAAAGTAGTAATCTTGTTCAACTACAGACTTCTAAGTTCTAGCTTGGAGCTACCAAGTTAGATTCACAGCATTCTTGGAAATAACTTGATGAACAGGCTTTAGAATTTAGCTTGTTTTTTTTGTCTGTGATTCTAAAGGTTTGGATAGATCATTGGGAGTGCTTAATATGGCATGACCATATTAAGAATCTATGGGAATCCAAGTCTACATGATGATTGGGTAAGTCTGGAACATTGTCTGTCTCAGGATTGAGCTTCCTTCCCAAAAGATCTTTCCAAGACAAAGTGAGAGGCAAAGGGAGACAATATTGGAAATTAAGACGTGAGAACAAAAGGTATGTCTGGTTAAAAGTAAGGCAGATTTCCACACACTAGTGACAGTTCACTAGGTAGAAAATATACCTGTAGATTAGGCATAGAGAACTTTCATTGTGAGACTGAGATTTAGTGCAGAAAAAGGTTTGAGTGATATTTAGTAATGTGGGGGACTTAGTAGTGAACTGTAATATCTCTTCCACTTATAGTGGTGTTCGCAAGGGTAACAATGTGATTCACGGCAATATGGCACTCGTGCAGGCCACCGGATTCAGAGTGCTAGTAAGCTTGCCACATTATAATCAACACCTGATATAAATAGCTGTATGAAGAGAAAAAGGCTTATGATAACATACAGTTTCAGAGGCGTAAGTCTCTAATGGATTGATTCTGTTTCTTTGGGCTTGTGGCAAATCTGTACGTCATGTTGAGGAACATGTGTTAAAGCCAATCTGTTCAGTATATGCCTGGGAATCAGAAGCAGATGGCAGGGAGGGGCCAGATACCTATCATCTCCTCCAAGAAAATGCAGTGCACCCATTAGGTTCCACCTTTTAAAGGTGTTTCCATCTCTTGTCAGTGTTGAGCTGGGGGTCAGGCACTTAATCTGTGGGGCTTCGGGAAAGCTGTGGATCAAGCTATGTCAATGATGGTGATGACTGGAAGAGGGCAAGCAGGGAGCATAAGAAAGAAGGTAAATTGGGAGATCATGACCGACTATGGGGAGAGTGAGAGAGATGCAGTAAAAAGACTTAGAATTTGCAAACCGTGTGCTTTATGGGATGTAGATAAAATTAATGACAAAAGTCACATCACAACTTCAATAGATTCAGAAAAAGCCTTTGACAAAAATACAATATCCCCTCTTGATAAAAACCTTGATGAAAATAGTTATAGAACTGATAAAAGGCATGCATGATAAACCCACGGTCAACATCATATTGCATGGAAACAATCTGAAAGCATTTCCTCTAAAATCAGAAAGAAGGCAAAGCACTCATTACTGCTGTTCCTGTTCAATATAGTACTCAGAACCTTAACCTAAGAAACCAGGAAAGATAAGTAAAAGGGACATAAATAGATAAGAGAGAAACCAAATTATCTCTATTCACAGATGATATAATCCTTTATATAAAAGATCCCCAACACTCCACCAGTGATCTCTAAAAAAATCCAGCAAATCATCAGTCTATGAACACAACACAAAAACAATAGCATTCCTCTATACCAATAACAAACCCACTGGGAAGGATATTAGGGAAACATTTCCATGCACAACTGCTTAAACTATGTTAAATACCTAGGAGTAAATCTAACCAGGTGATGAAAGATTACTAAACAAAAACTATAGAACTTAATCAAGCAAATTGGCCAGACTTAATTTGGTAAGGAGGGAGGTTTGATTTTGTGTATTACTAAAGGGACTGGAGTAATAACTCAGGAGAACAAGCCATATCCTTGACTGAGGTTATGGGGAAGTTGATTTACATGGAAAAGAAGTTTTATTCTCTATTGTTTCATTGTGCATTGTGCTGCTGGCATGTGACAAATGCTTTATTTTGGTTGACTGATATGACTGGGAAAGAAAAGATCAGGGCTTTTGAGGCTTTTGATGAATTTATTTAATTGGCTGATTGTTGATGAAAAGTAAGATCATCTTATTTTAGTGCCATATTTAAAAGTTTTCTGGATCTCATTCTGTTGTCTTTTAATGTCATCATTTTATAGAGTTCATAGATACCTACTCATTTCAGCTAATGCAACAGTTTTATTTTGGTAAGTGAAACACTTTCAGGTACTAAAACATAATCCAAGATGACTTAAAAGTTGAATCACATTCTCATATCACACTACACACCTTTAACACTTTCTTACTCTTTAGGATAAATAAGGACTGGGTCCAGTCTGCTTTCTTCCATGCTCTGCTCTTTCTCTCCTCCTCTTACTGCCAGATCACATATCTATGAGATAATCCAGCATTGGGAGAGATCTTAGGAATAACAGAGCATGGAACTGATGCTTATGTAACAAATGTTTCATGAATTTGTCTAGCACCCAAATGCTGAATCCACTTGGGGGACCTTTTGTGACCAGCCCTCTTCAAATACATCACTCTGAACAGTTACATAACATAGAAAAATAAATAGAACAGTTATATAACATAGGACAAAATGTCTACCCAAAATAGGACCAACAAACTTGTCTAGCTTTTATCCCTTTGCTATTCACCATTGGAACCAATATCTTTCCAGGGTATATGCTATGGTTTGCATGTACCACCTCACGTTTATGTGTCAGAGGCTTATCCTCAATATAGCAGTGATGGAGATGGATCATAAGAAGATGTAATTGGATTATGAAGGCTCTGCTGCCTTGAATTCATTAATGTCACTGTCATGGGAATTAATTATTGTGGATGGATGTTTATTATGAAAATAAGTTTGGCCTCTCTTGTGCTCCTCCTTTTCTGTCTGCCATGCAATAATGCAGCGTGAATACACTTGTATAGATGTGTAGTCATCAATCTTATACTTCTGTTCTGCCAGAACCATGAGATAAATAAACTAAACTTCTATTGTCATAAATTACCTGGCCTGTGGCAATCATTAGAACAATACCAAATGAATGTGTTGGCATGTCTAAGAAGTCTTAAAGTTGACCTCATGTATTTGTTGTTGTAAGGAGCAGAAATACACACTGAGATATTCTCCCTTTGTTATCCTGCATTCAGGATATTCCTGAAATCACCAGACTCTATGACATTACAGGTTTCCAAGTTTTATTATCAGATATGAAGCTCTTACAAGGCATGGGCTTTGGCTGTAATCTTTCAACATTCACCAAGCATGCAGTGAAAATCTAGGTATCAGTTGTTCTTCTCAGTGGAAAAGAAGATATCTGGCACTTGCAGAATATTGAGGACAGAAATGTAGGGAAGAAAAAGCCCCCTGCATCTGCACTATTCTCCACTCCATACCTAGTTGATCATTGAGCCCAATAATTCCAATGGGTTGAGAAGTGCCTAACTGGACTTGTTTGGAAGTGTGATATTAGGTACTTTATATAGTGCTCTGCCAGTTCCTATCAGGTACTGCCCTCTTGCTCTGTTTTCTGATTCTATAAACTAAGTGGCTTTATACTACAGGTGATTCTGCTATAACTTTCTGTCTCAGAGCTAGTTCACCATCAACTATATCCTCTGGTCTATGAACCAAATGAAATACCACCTTTATAAAGTTGTGGATATTGGGTTGTAGGTTCCATCAACAGAAAATCTGACTAGTATGCCTAGTCTTCTCTCAATGCAGGCTGCAAGTAATGGAAGGATAAGGGTAATATACATAGTAGTACATTCAGCTAATTCTGTTGATACTGCTCACTCACATGAAGTTTTCAGTTTTATATTGTTCAAATGGTGCTGGAAGAAAAACCCAGCTCTCCACATGCTGACGAATAAAACTAGGTGTGTGTCTGTCACCATGCACTAAACTGAAGTCAAAATAGATCAAGATATAAATATTAAAACAGAAATATTAAATCCACCTGAAGAGAAAGAAGGTAGAAATCTTGAAGACATAAGGGTAGGCAGAAAAGCCATGAACAAAAAATAAACTACATGGGAAATACTTCAAAGAATCAACAACCGGGTTGTCATCTTTTTGAAAACGTTTTGCATATCAAAAAAAATCAGTAATAGGGTGAAAAGCAAACCCCCAAATTAGGGAAAAACATTAACCAATTGTCCTACAGATAGAGAATGCATGCAACTAGAATGTATAAAAAATTTTTAAAAATCAAGCCCCCAAAATTCAAAGACCCAATCCAAAATGGGCATCAGAAATGAATATACACTTCTCAAATGAAGAAATACAAATGGCAAATAACTATATGAAAAAGTGTTCAACATCATTGATCATCTGAAAAAAGCAAAAACAACGCTGAGATTGCATCTCAACCCAAAAATAATGGCTGTCACTGAAAAATCAACCAATCAATGCTGGTGGGGCTGTGGGGGAAAAGGAACCCTTCTCCACGGTTGATGGGACTGTAGACTGGTACAACCACTGTGGAAATCAGTGTGTAGATTCCTAAAATGCTAGATTTAGAGATTCCATTCAACCTAGTCATTCCCTTCTGGGTATTTTCCCAGAAGAAAAAAAACATCACACCACAGCAATATATGTACACCCATGCTTGTAGCAGCACAATTTATATTAGTTAAATCTTGGAAGCAATATAAATGCCCATCAATCAAGGAATAAATAAAATGTGGTATTTTTATACAATGAAATATTCCTCAACTATAAAGAAAGACAATCTTGAGGCCTTTACAGGTAAATAGGTGCAACTAGAGACCATATTCATAAGGGAAATAAATCATAGTTGCATGTGTGAGCATCATACTGTATCTTAGTGTAAGGAGCAGAGAGAGTAATAAGATACACAAAGTGCAATAGACATTGTGAAAGGGAAAGAAAGTACTCAAAGGGAAACAACAACTGAGATGAGGGAGAAAAGAAGAAATTACATATTAGCTAAGATAATTGTAATACTAATTGCTATTTAGTTCATTAAAGTGAACAGTTAGTGCTTATATTGTTTGATTAATCTTGCATGCCTCTATCTGGTAATCTACTTTGAAGATAACAATATGCAATATGATAACCATTGTTAATTTCCTGTCATCTTGTTTTGAAACTCCATATCATTTTTATTGTTCATTTATTATTTATTTAAAATTAAAGAAAAACTTTAGCTAGGGATATAAGATAGAAGTAAAATTCCTCTCAATGCCTTCGTATATATGTATTCAAGCAAAATCATTTATTGGTTCTACTGTGCTCCACATACCATTCCCAGGTATTGAGGATCTCAAATGTGTTCTTTGCTTTCATAGAATTTACATTTCTTTTTGGAGATGTGATGGGAAGCAGGATTCAAAGAAAGAGGCAAGGGAAAATTAAGAAATGAGCACAATTCATATTCAAGTATGAGAGAAACAAAATTCACACTCATGTTAACTGTGCAGTTAAAATGAGATCCAAATGATCCATCTTCAGTGGATGGGGTATGCTACAGAGGAGAGGGTCAACTTATTAGGAGGTGTTATTCACTTAGTGTGTTGAGAACTCTGGGAAGCACAGCTAGGATCATAGTACAGAACTGGGATAGGAAACTACAATATGCAAAATTGTACTGCACCTTTCATCAGTGGCATCATTTGAAGTTTAGTTGGGGCCTAGTGACCTTGAGTTGCTAACATATTACCCATGGCTGCTTCTATGCAGCAGCAAGAGTTGAGTAGTACATGATGCAAAGACTCTACAGTCTGCAGTGCTAAACTGTTTGCTGTCTGGTCCTTTGCTGATGGTTTGATCATGAGCAGCTATGATTGAAAAGTGAACCATGGAACCAGGACTCACTGAGCTTCTGAATAACCTCTTAATATGGGAGGTTTTTTTTTTTTTTTTTTTTGTTCTTGGCTGAATTCATCACAGTTATGCTTGCTGTTAAGCGATTCTCCCTCCAGTCGTTGAATTCCTACCTTTATTTCCTGCGCCTGATTAGAATCACTTAGTAAATGTATTTATTGAATAAGTATCAACAAGCAATCATGGATATCTGCTTGGAAAGCCTGTTGACTACAGTACATGTCTATTTAAGGTAGATTATTTATTGATTTAAATGATTCAGCATCTGTCAGAAACATCAGAGCACCCCCTGGAAGAGTTGAGATTCTCACAGCATGAGCAAGAAACATCTTCAGAGATGCACATGATCATTTCTTTCCACGTTTGCTCCTTTATGATTGGCTCCTGCGAAATGCTTTTAAATGTTTTGCCTTTCTAATTTGTATCCTTTTGCCAAATGTTTGTCAAATATTGACTTTCTTCCACAATGGGGCTGGATTGCAGCTGACGGGTGTTTTGTTTCCCAACTGTGATTCATGCAGCTCTGGTTGCTGCGGAAGCACTCTTCTGTGTACCAGATTCATCCGCTGACCTCAGCCAGGCTCTGGGAACAGGGTTTGTTCAGAGGCTGCAGCTGGAGTGTCACACAGCCTCTTCCTAGTATTATGAGTTTTGCTACCGAAGAGCTTTTCATCTGTGGCCTCAATGCCTTCTATCGGGGTTCTAATTGAGTTAATGCAGCAGTCCTCTTGTAGAAGATAGAATTATGCTTCTTTTTTTCTGTAGAAGCAAATGAGGAAGTAAAGGAAATTGTCTGGGTTCATTAATAGGCTCCTAGCTATCCCTAAAGTGAAGCATATGATCCTTTTGTCTATCAAATATGCAAATGTGACTTTCTCCTTTTTCTGTTGAGAACTATTTCTCTCTTTTATGATTTACATTATTCTCTCTCCCTCATGTATGTCTTTCTGGTTTATGCCCACCAATCTTTCTGCATGTTTTTGGATAACTTATTTGATGGGACCCTAAAAATATAGTGTTTATGCTCATTACTGTGCCTTTTATTATTGCATTATTTCTATTGATTTCTAATTATATTCCAATAGAGGTAGTTGTCCAGGTTCCACCTTGTGGTTTGTTTAAGTCACAGGATCTCATTTTGACTGACTGTCTGCAGTTGTATCATCCTCACTTGACATAACATTGTCTCTGTTGTTTCAAGAACTTTTGTTCTTTTGTAATTTTTGGTTTTTTATTTCTGTTCAAAAGCTTTTTTCTTCACTTATTTTCTTTTCCTGGTTAATTCTGTCATAACCCCTACTGTGACCTATATTACTTCACACCATCCGGTGTGTTCTCTGTCTTCAGGATTTGTTTACATTGAATGTTCTACTTCAACTACATAAA
>PVKN010037656.1:0-11204 GCA_004027915.1 Capromys pilorides
TGTCAAAAACTAAACCTTGACCCAAGTCTATCATCATGCACTAAACTAAAGTCTAAATGGATTAAAGATCTAAACAGCCAAGGAGAAACATTAAATCTCCTGGAAGAGAAAGTGAGAGAAAACCTTGAAGACATGTAGGCAAAAAGTTCATGGACAAAAATCAAAATGCACATTTAATGCTTGAAAGGATCAACAAATGGGACCTCCTCTGGCTGAGAAGTATTTTTGACGTCAAAAGAAATTACCAACAGAGTGAAAAGACAACCCACAAAGTTTGAAAAGATTTTAACTAATAAGTATTCAGACAAAGGTCTTCTTTCTAGAATTTATAGAGAACTAAAATTCATTAGGGTCCCAAAATTCAAAGATCCAATCCAGAAATGCACATCTGAGATGAACACACACTTCTCAGAGAAAGAAATTCAACAAGGCTATAAATACATGAAGAAATGCTCCACATCGCTAGCCATTCGTGAAATGCAAATCAAAATAACACTTAGATACCATCTCACCCCCAAAGGAATGGCTACTACAAAGAAATCAACCAACAAGTGTTGGAGAGGCTCTGGGGAAAAAGGAACCCTTCTCCACTGCTGGTAGGAATGCAGACTGGTGCAACCATTAGGGAAAGCAGTGTGGAGACTCCTTAAAAAACTAGAACTAGAAATCCCATTCAATCCAGCTATTCCCCTACTGGGAATTTTTCCAGAAGAACTGAAAACATCATACCACAGTGATATTTGTGCACCTGTGTTCATAGCAGTGCAATTTGTGATAGCCATATCTTGGAAACAACCAAAATGTCCATCATCTGAAGAATGGTTGAAAAAGATGTGGTATTTTCACAAAATGGAATATTATCAGCTATACGGAGTGATAGACTAGAAGACTTCATATATAAATGGATGCATCGTGAACATATACTCATAAGTGAAATAAACCAGACCTACATGTCTAAATATCGTATAGTCTCCCTAGTGTGAAAACTCTAAAGAAGAACTAAAAATGGAAAGGCAGAACACAGCTGAATGGAAATCAAAGACTTATGGATTAAACAATGAAGTGACTGGAAACAGAAAAGAGAGGAAACATATCAGGAACAAAACCATGCACTTAGGTACACAGGATGAATTAGATATTTGTGTAGCAATGTGCAACACTAGAGCTATGGTTAGAATGCCTGTCATTCTGGTCTTTTAGATGTGTAGTGCTTGTAATGTAAAGTCAGTTACTAGTATACTGTCTCTCAAGTAAATAGTTGGTTAACAACAACAACAACAAAATAAGGTATTAATTGAGAGTAAGAGACTAGGCAAAATGTCATAGCCTTGACAGGCTACAATTTTGTACGTCCTTGTATCTGTAAATGTCTGTGTAAAAATATGTAACTGCTTTTATCACATTCTATAGAACTTTATTAGAATATCAACGATTGATGGAAAATATCAATTTCAAGCTAAGTGTAAGATGATTGATATTCAGAAAGACAGTGATGTTAAGCTTAATTACCTATGTTATAGAATAATAGTATCACGAAGCTTCTCTGCTGGAGGGTTGAGAATGTAAGTTAATAGACCAAATACTGGAGAAAAAGAAGGCCTATGAGGATAGCCAACATTTTGGCTCTAGCCCTTCAAGGTCAGTGAGGACTCAGGACACAAGAGAACCTGTGCTGTAACATCCTATAATTCAGTGGTTTCTCAAATTTTCTGTTCAAGAAGATTCTGGGGCCTCAGAGGAAAGCGATAAATTAAGTATAGTGTGTCTAAGGAGAGTCACCTAGAGAAAAAACATTCTCTTAGGCTTTCACAGAGAGCAAACTGGTCAAGCAATGGCTGTGACTTGTCCCGATGGCTGACACTGAAAACAGTTCTACAAAGCAATGTACATGGTTGCAAAGTTAATCCTGAGAGGATTTGACCTTGGAAGATGCAAAAGATGTATGTTTTGTTATACAGGTCTTGTTTTAACTTTCCCTTGATCACCCAGCAAAAAAGCTTAATTACAAGGCATAAAATGCACAGCTAGATTAATATGATGAGCTGTAAGAGGCTTAAATCAACAGCCTTCAACACTGCCAGTTTTATCGGTAACCCACTGCAATTATGGAACATTGGACTATGTATACAACTACTTCCTTTTAGCTCAAAGAGAAGAAATTTTTCTTTCCTTACTAATATCTATGAGAAAATTTATCACATCTACACCCTGTGCTCAGTATAACTACTATGAG
This sequence comes from Capromys pilorides, assembly GCA_004027915.1. Lineage (NCBI taxonomy): Eukaryota > Metazoa > Chordata > Mammalia > Rodentia > Capromyidae > Capromys > Capromys pilorides. Next base: position 2,234 of record PVKN010037656.1, read on the forward strand.
GACAACAATATGCAATGTGCTAATTATTGCGAATGTACTGCTAATGTATTTTGAAACTATTATATTGTTATTTCTTATTAAAAGTAATAAAAAATTATAATGAGATATTACCTCACTCCACTAAGAATATATACTGTCAAAAAGGCAAGATACTAGTATTGGGTGAGACTATCAAGTACAGAGAGCCTTTTTAAACATTGTCATTTTGTAATGTAGGTTAGTTTAGCCATTATGGAAAATGATATCATTTCCTCAAAAAATTCAAGGGCTAGAAATGTAGTTCAGTGGTAAAGCACTTGGTAATAGCATGCATGAGAAACCTTAGTTCAACTTTAATACCACAAACAAAAAAGAGAAATAAAACTTAAGCTCCCATATGATCCAATAGTTTTATTCTTCAGTATGTACCTTAAGGAAATCAGTACATCAAAGAGACATCTGTACATGAATGCCTATTCCAAATAACTACAAAATAAAATCTGAGTGTTCACCAAGCATAAAGGAAATATGGTATGTAACACAGTGGAATACTAATCAGCCATGAGGAAACAAAATACCATTATTTTGTGGCAACATACAGGGAAACAGAAGATGTTACATCAAATGAAATGAATAAGGCTCATAAAAACAAATTTTGTGTGATGTAATAAACGTATATAATCCAAACCATTTGATTGCACAGAATTTGAGAGTAAAGGTGGTTCCTAGGGGCTGGGGATGAATTGGGTAGAGGTCTGGTCAATGGGGACCAAATTAAAGCTCAGAGAAATTCATTTTTATATCTGGCTGTGATAATGTATGTGTTGGAAAAACTGAAAGATAAGACTTCAAATGTTGTCATTAGAAATAATGTTTTAGTATGTTTGTGCTTATCCTATAGGCTTAGACATTTCTTTAGTAGCCTAATTTAAGCATTATGCAGTATTTAATGTATGAAAGCATTACACAGTACCGCATACATAGGTACAATCATTATGTGTCAATTTGCAAATGTCATAATCAGTTCCTTCTCTTTTTGTTCTATTGTTATTGTAAAATAGGATATTTTTCTCTTTATAAGCAAGTCCTGTGGAGTTTATGATATTTCATAAACCTAAAATTGACTTTCCAGAGACAGACGCAATTTGCACACAGGTAAGAAAGATAAGGAAGGCTAAATCTGAAATCTTTGCTTTCAAAAGAAAACAATTTCATGAATCTTCAGTTCCACATGATCATGTTTGAGAATCTCTGAGACAGGCCAGTCACTACAGAGTTATGTCAGAAGTCTCCAGATGTATTTTGATATTTTTCCTATTGATACATTATTTCAGTTCCAAACTTTTATGCTCAAGACTACTTTCAGTTCTTGCAAGCCACCATCTTTGTCATTCACAGCACCTTGATTGTGTCTTGAGACATTCATATTTGTATTTGCTTATGTATCTGCCCATGTGGCTACAGAAACACTATCCCATAAGCTTACCTAAGATATCTTCCCCCAAGAATGTATCTTATCTTTCATTATTTTTTATGAGCAGAATATATTTATTGGGGGGGGGAAAAAAGCTTCTATCTGAGAGAGGGATAGGAGGAGGGCCGTAAGTGGGCAGTCCCCAGGAAACTGTCTCTTCCAGGGATTATTATAGTGTAAAACCATGTGGTGAGGTGGGTCTAAGGTGGTGGAAAATATTGGAACTTGCTTAGGTACACATGAGGTGGGACAAAACTGTGATCGACCAATGAGATTAGAGGCACCATTGCTCAGGTAAAATTGATTAAATTGGAAGCAAATGGGAAATAACAAGCAGGCATGAATATGGAACAGAGTCTCTTCCTGTTGGGGGTTGGATTAGTGACTCATTTGGACTCTTTCAAGGTGATTGATACCTATTTAAACTATCGATCACTGATGCCCATTCCTGGGGTATTATGTGGTTACATTTACTTATTCTTTTGTCTTGAGGTCTGGCCTATAGTAGGGAATGTCTGTCTCCCAAAATTGCAAAGTCACCTCATCTTCCATGTTGTCTCTTTGAGGACCTATCCCTGGCTAAAGTGTCTATAATATTTCTATGATATTTCTAATTCATCTGCCTACGACATTTTCCCCTCTGAAGAAGTAACCGAACTGCTGCAAGGGAACTATGAGCGATGACTTCTCTAACTTCTTCAAGCTTAAAGAGGTCATGGTTTTTGACTGGCAGTCAGAGATACTCTCCAGAGGTTCTATCTAAGGTGCTCAATAGACACTATGCATTTTTTATCTTAGGCAGGTGAAATAGCTTGAAATCTGGGGAAGACAAAGTCAAAGAAATGGAATCAGGGAGATAGCTCTGTGGCCTAAGTGCCTGCCTGGTAAGTGCAAGGTTGTGAGTTTGAACTCCAGTCCTGTAAAAAAACAAAACAAAGTCAAAGAAATGATTGAGCATTCATGGGCTAAATAATACCAACAGGATAGCAATGGTACGGGAGATGTTGAGGTCCCCTAGACCCTATCTTTATCATCTTTTTAGGAAATCACTACTGTCTCCTTGGTGGAAATTATTTTTGACTATATCTTGTCCTTTATTCTAAGTCAAAATAATGCTCCACTGAATTCCTGCATTTCAGTGTGACATTGCTAATACTTCTTTTGTAAGACATGTATCACCATATAAAATAAAACTATTTTATGCTCTTTGACAAGAGAGTACTTTTTCCTTAAACATACTAAAACATCCCGACTATGGTATCTGTCCAGGAGATAGTGAGCTGTGTTCCTGTCCACTGTGAATCTTGGGCAGAATTGCCCTAGTTGCTGTCAATATTTCAGAGAACCTGGGAGCTCCAAGTCAGATGGGGCCGATGATCAGTTTTTTATCAGGTTAGAAAAAGTACACAACTGGGGCCAGGAAGACAGCTCAGCGGCCTAAAGTGCCTGCTTAGGCAAGCTTAGGCAACCAGAGGGACTGCATGGTTCGGTCTCCAGCACCACATGCTGTGCCAGCCCCACCCTCAAGGCAGGCTGAGCCAGCCATAAAAAAAGTACACAACTGTACGCCTTGTCCTGATCATGGAGCTAATCTTAGCATTTTCACTCTAATCATAGCAATAAGGCTATCTACCATTCTATGATTGCCTAAAGTGTATGCTCAGTCCCATTTAATCTGCACAATAGCACCATGAGGTAGGGACTAAAGTTTCTGATTTTCAAGATAAGAAAGCCCTACATTTATAGAGGTTGAACAATGGCCCTAGTTAGGTAGCTATGAATGTTGGAGCTATGAATCAACATTGCTCCTTGCAGAACCAACTCTCTTTACCAGCATTTATATAACCAAACAGCAAAGGTTTTAAATTAATCCAGAGTCGAAACATTGTATCAGAGGAGATTCCACGCATGTTATGCCTAAGCAGCATTCAAAGTGGAGCCTTTGTAAGGAAGGGTGGAACAAATGGCCATTTGTAATGAAGCTGCTTTCAGAATGACCATCTTAAGTACCATTTGGTGATCTCTCTCTCTCTCTCTGTCTGTCTCTGTCTGTCTGTCTGTCTGTCTCTGTCTGTCTCTCTCTGTGTGCCTCTGTCTGTCTCTCTGTCTGTCTCTCTCTCTCTTGTCTGTCTCTCTCTGTCTCTCTCTGTCTCTATCTATCTATCTATCTATCTATCTATCTATCTATCTATCTATCGTCTATCTATCTATCTCTGGTTAGCATTTTGGCGTTGATCCATCTTAGGCTGACAATAGAGACCCAGCAGGAAAGTGAACTCCATTAATTAGAGCATTGAGTCACACATGGTTTTATTCATAGGCCCAGACACAAGTCAGAAAACGAATATGATATCTTTCATGTTACAGACAAAGGACTCATAGAAGCTAAAATATTTCAGACTTTTTTAAAATTTGTGCGCCAGCAAGATGGTTCAGCAGTCTACAGCACCTGCTTAGGCAAGCTTAGGCAACTGCAGGGACTGTGGTTTGATCCCTGTTAACACATGCTGCGCCAGCCCCACCCCCAGGGTAGGCTGAGCCAACCATAATACAAAAAAAAAAAAAGAAAAGAAATTGTTAAATAATGGTCCAAATTTATCTATATATGAAAAAAGTGCTACACAAGTAATATTTTTTTATAAAATAAATATTCAACATAAATAAATTCTTAATTTTGAAAGAAAATGTTAAAGGCAGTAACGGCAGGCCTAAGGTCGACAGAAGGGAACCTGGTCTACCACACATAAAGCACCAGGCGATCTGGATAGAGACATCGAGGTAGCTCGGTCAGGCAATGGCCTTCTAACATTTAGCAGTAGAAACAGGACCATATAAGAGCCTTGTAATGCTAAATGATAACTGTAGCTCAAAACCTAATTTTTAATATATCCATCAAAGTTTTCACATTTTCACAATCACAAAAATTTTTTTTTCATGAAATAGAAAAATATTCGGTAAAGAACGTGATTCTTGAGCTCTGTTCTTTCCACAACGTAGCAGAGTCTGTGTCTAACCCAGGAGGACGTAGCCCTGGTGGGAGGACTCTGAGGACTTAGAATACACTGCCCTGCATGGCAACACGTTATCCAGAAGTGGGATTTTCCCACAATATGGGCCTGCTGCTTCTGGGACACGAAAGGGCTTAGTCTTTGCAAGCTGATTGGTTTCACCCAAGCTGGTGTTTGGTCCCAGTTTACGTGGTACATGAGGTGGGGCAGAGAGCAAATGTAGGTATCTACATGCTTCTACGAACAATATGCATGAAGGAAAAGTCAACCTGAGACTCAGAAGATACACAGTATTGTAAGTTTCTTTTATTCCTTCCATAATTGTCTATTTTGGATAGTCATGTTTTCTGTGGCTCTTGTTTCCCAGCTTGGTTTTTTTAAAAAATTTGCTAAGTCTAAAAAGCCTTCTTTGAAAAAGAATCGTTGGACTCACTGCATATTGAATTTGAAAAATTCAAAAGAAAAATATATGGTAGTATCTTAATACCACTTTCATTATGAATATGGTTACTCTAATTTTTCTTATATTACATGAATAAAAAGAGAACTTTTTAACATTATAGGGAGCCTTGAGCCAGTGAACACACATGCTGTTATGAGTTTCATTTCTCTTAGAGTGGGAATGAGAAACTACAAAATTGTCAATAAACTGTCTAGTCTTACACGTTCTGCTACAGTAAGAAATCAGACACCCTTATGGTGTCCTGGAGAAAATCAGATTTAGAGTGAAAACAGCTCCACCCAGCAAAACTGTCAGGCTCCATGAGAACATTTACTTTTTCCTTGACAGTGATAGAAATATATTCAGAGATCAACAGTATCCTTGTATGACCTTAACCTTCTAATGATCAATTTATTTTACCAAAGCTGAATTAATGCAACCAAAATATATCTCAGATAAATATGAACAGCATAGGTTGTTTTTCTTTTGATTTCTTGGGGTAGAGAAAGACAACAGGAGAAATAAAAATTTTGCATAATACTCATTTAATAAAAAAAAAACCTTATGGTCTTTCAATTCATTTTGAATACTTAATAATCATAGCTTCACAAGAAAATGAGCAACACTCCAAAACACACCTGTGTAGGTGGAATCTATTTTATTTAAGAAGAGAATTAAGCCATGCTATTGAATTATCATACACGTTGTCTTTACTTGCCTTTTTAGCATTTGCTTATTTTTGCCTTCCTCTCTTCATTGCTTACGTTCTTCAATGCCTAAATCCAGGAACAAAGCTCTTCATCCACTGACAAAATAGTGTCACTATCCAATGACTTTAGCATTGTCAGAGAATTTATCCATGGGTCTGCTCAGCACAGAGATGTTTAAATATTTAGCCTATTATATGCTAAATATTTATATATTATATTAACAGTGTGTATTATATTGCATTTCATACAGATAAAGTTAAATGTCATTAAAAGCTGAAGAATACTTCTCCAGGCCAAATTGAGTAGGTTAGCTACATTCCTAGGTTTGAATTGTGTTTTCTACCAGACAAAAAGAAAATAAATACCAGGTTTTTTGTTGTTTTGTTTTGTTCTGTTTTGTTTTTAAGATAAAGCAGAGACCAGAAACCCTACTGTGTCAGGCTTGTGTTAGATGTGCACATTTTATTTTATTTAATCCCCTCTACAGAAAGCTGTGTTATAATCTCTGCTGTGTGGTTCTATAAAGTAAGATTCTCAAAGGTCATTTTCACAGGATAATGCTGCACTCATTCCAGTGGATTCCCAAAGCTCTCCCTGTCTTGTTGTGGTGTACAGCCGCACAGAGACACCTGCTTGCTTTTCATGAAAGATGCAGGAATCAATTCAATGGAACAAACGGCTGGTACTAGAATGAAGTTTTCTCCACTTTACGATGCAGCTGAATTTATGGCAAAATGACTCAGTGTCTTCAGTTAAATGAGAATATTATTTTATTTGTTTTTTTCTTCATGCAGGGTCTCACTACACAGTTTGGACTCAAAATGTTCCTCTTCTCTCAGCCTCCCCAGCGTTAGGATTAAAGTTGTGTGCCACCACGCTAGGTTTCTCAGTGGCACGGCATGCCCAGGGTTCCCAGGGCTGGAATGGCATGTGGTACTGGGGCTTGAACTCAGGACCCTGCACTTGCCAGGCAGGCACTTAGACTGCTGAGCTTGAACCTGCCAGGTGCCTCATTGTGTGAATTAAATGTTGAAGTATTTTAAGAGATCTTTTTTTTTTCTTTCTTCTCCTTCTCCTCTGCCTCCCCCTCCTCTGCTTCTGCTTCTGTGCTTCATTTGTATGGATTAAATGTTGAATTCCTTTCAGAGATTGTTCATCTTTCCCCCGCCCCATCTCCTGCTTCACAGCTGCTGCTGTTCTGCCTCCTATTCTAAGGCAATGTAATTATACCTATGTTTTAAAATAATGTTATGCCATCTTCTTCCAGAAGCTTGCCTCAAATGAATTGTCATTTCATTTATAAATGAGCCATCCCGATGCTTGATGATGCATACACAAATGAAAGGAAAACTATATTCTCACTAAAGATGATTCTGTCACTAATGATTGAAACAGTTGCTTTGGCCTGGTCACACAACATTCTGAATTTTCTTCCCCCCTCCCATTTTTGTTATTGTATATTTGTGACACACAGTAAATGCATTCGTGGTAGAGACTGGCACTTTGTCATCTGACTCCGTGGCTGACCCTCATAAGTCAATCTTGTAATTTCTCATACATTTGAACCTCTTGTGTAACGTCTATTCCTTGTGTTATATCTGTTCCTCTAGTAAAACCCTTACTGATCCACCCTTCTACCCTCTCTTCTGTCAGTCTAGTAAGTTTTTACGATCTTGCTTTATTCCCTGCAGTGGGCTGGACATTTTCCTATATCCTAAGCACACAAAACACTGTCTCTGCTCAGGTTCCCCCTCTTTGTTATTCCAATGAACCTCTTTTTCTCTTGTATTGAAGGCATATTATTTTTATAGTATTTAATTACAATGAAATTATGATAGCATAAAGAATTTGAAGATGGTATGATGTATGCTCCATGATAGAGATTAGCACAGGATTGCAATTTGATAGTTCAGATTTTACAAATAGAATATGTTATGCAAAAGGTGACTGTGATCAAATCTACAACTACTCACACTTTCTTTTACCCACCTTGGCACAATTTAAGCATGTAAAATATACGAGGACTGTTATTTATAGTACTTTGGTGAAGGAATGGAGTATATCCCTTACTATTTAAAGACCAAATAATAGATTTAATTACTTTGATTCTAAATCCTTTAATATATGTACTCATATTCATACAGGAATAAATTGTCTATGATTTGGAAATCCACAATTTTCTATTTAGAAAATTTTTAAATTTAAAAAAATTTAAAGGAAAATTTTTAAGGAACTAATACTCCATGGTTTACTGTTTCCATTTTGTGAAATACCCTGTCTCCAAAACGACACCAATGTTCAGCTGTACCTGATTTAGTCAAATTATTTTCTACTTAGTCTTAGCAGTTGCCTGCCAGTGGTAGGTACAGCTTTTGTTTTGCCTGGGTCTTGTTCCCGTTGTCTCGTACTGCGCCTTGAAAACAATACAGTAAGCTTCAATGAAATGAGATGAGGATAAATATTGTCCTCACAGTGACGGTAGCCAAAGTTCAGCAAGTAGAAAGTGGGATGATGGCCCATTTCCTCTTTTGCATAAGCATGGGTGGTAGCCAAAGGTACTCTGTTGAATTTTGCTTCCTGTATACACTGTGAGCATTGTGTGTGCTGTTCAGGCCAAACTTTAGAAAGTATGCCAAGTGGAATTTCACACCAGCTTTGGAGGAAGGGAAAGACAACAAAGTGACCCCAACCTCTCTTCACCCTTATTCCCACCCTCTGCAAAAGAAGAGGGGAGGCTCACGTATTGTGGCACTTTCAGGGCAACACAACTTGAGTTTGCCCAGAAGTTGAATCAAATACAATACCTCCAGTTATCATTTCTTCTCTGTGTCCCAGCAAGAACTCTAGGCAGTCACAATCCACAGGGCTGAGGGAGTGTGACTTCCTGTCCTCTACTGACACAAGCCCTTGTTGTGACTAATTTCCCGGCTCCCAGTTATCGCACCATCTAATAGCACACCTGTAAACAGGGCCTTGTGTACTCGCAGTCTGACTGTCAACTTCCTGAGGATTTATGAGATGAAAATGAGAAGGGGGTTGGGAAAGAACTAAACAGAACTACAGAATCATGCCAGGAAAAATCAGTCCTGAAAAAGACAGTGAGGAGTGTGAAGAGTCAAAGAGGCCCAGGAGCTCCAGACAGCTCACAGGTTGAGCATCACTGCTTAAAAGAAAGCGCTGGCATCTGTCAGGCAATGAACAGGGGAGCTGAGGCACAACTAAAAATGAGGGGCAAGTAGCTTCACCTGGTGCCTCAATTATTTCACCTTCAAGCTGCCACTTACACAAGAGGATAGTTATGTTTAAGGATATAGCACAAACTATTTAGCATCACACATATTAAGCATTCCAGAAATAT
>PVKN010037657.1:0-11204 GCA_004027915.1 Capromys pilorides
GCTCACCTTACAGCCCAGGCTGATCTCAAACTCACTATGATCCTCCTGCTTCCGCCTCCCCAGTGCTGGGATTACACGTGTGCGCCACCACGCCTGGCAAAGCTGCTGTTTCTTGGCTATGTTCTTCTCCATCAGAGATTCCACTTTGCAGAAAGATAAGGGGAGACATGGGGCTCCAGCCTAGATCTGCTGCCAACCACACCTGTGAGCGCCCCCTCTGCTGCCCCTTGTCCTGTGCTGTCCTGCTTTGGGTCCTGGTCTCTTGCCTGTGCATGTGAGATCTGGGGAGCTGAGGCCCCAGCTCCTGCCAGCTGGGACACTTGCATTAGTGCCCAGGGAGCATCAGGATAGCTTGTGCTTGCGCATCAGCCGGGTCTAGGGTTAGAATCTGCGAGCCCCTGGCAATGCACCATCATGACTAAGGTCCGTGACTCACCATGACAGTCACTGTTAGTGTTGTAGGTTCTGTGCATTTAAACCTATGTATGAGGACACGTATTCGTGACTGGTTCAGTTCATCCAGAGTGGTTTCACTGACTGAATGTCCTCTGCACTCACCCCTTTGTCCCTCTTGACACCTGGCCACCATCTATCTTTTCACTGTCTGTATAGTTTTGCCTTTCCCCACATAGTAATCTGAACTCAGGGATGATCAGAAACATGGTGAATGTTTACATTTTTTAAAACTTTATTACAGTAAAAGATATATCACCATTAATTCCAGTTAAAATACTCACTTTTTTTTGGCAGGACCGGAGTTCAAACTCAACCTTGCACTTACCAGGTAGGCACTTGTGCCACAAAGCTATCTCCCCAGCCCCTAAAATACTCACTTTGAGAACACTTGTTCTTGCCATTTCTGGAAGTAGTTTTTAGAAGAAGTTCTCTTTCATGACTCTGTGAGGTAAGATAAATAATACAGTGAATGCTGCTGCCAAGTGCTATGCAACAGAAATGTGGGTTCATGGAAACATTACAGCTGTCTTTAGCTACCTTATTTACCAGATTCTGCCCCCTGAGAATTCTGGCTCTTCCCAAAATCAACATGACCTTACAAACAAATGTTTTTCATTGATTCAGGACATAGCAGCAGCCATGGCAGTGCCACGAAAACTGCTCATGAAAGAGGACTTCCAAAACAGTGGGACAACTGTGTTCAGACAGAGGATTATCTTGAAGAGATTTAATGTCACCATATCTTTTACTATAATACATTTTTACAAAAATTTAAGCTCACACAATTTTTCAAAACCTCATGCGTATGTAGCTTTGATTCACCACCTGACGGTACGTAGGTGAGGTCTCTTTGTGGCTTGGTAGCTCATTTCTTTTTATCATAAAATAATATTCTATTGTCTGGATGTGCTATAGCTTACCTATCTGCTTACCAAAGGACATCTTAGTTTCTTAGCTTTGGCAGTTACAAACAAGCTGCTATAAACATTTGTGTGCAGGCTTTTGTAAGGGAGTTAAGCTTATTTGGATAAAATACCTAGGCATGAGGTGGTTGGATTTCACGGTGAGTCTGTGTTTAGTTTTGCAAACAGCATTTTAAACTTAATTTTATTCTGACTGTTTTGCAATTTAATGTGATTGCTCTTTCCTGGTGGTTTGCAACCTTAATCAAAACAGAGTCCACAGGAGCACAGAGGTCTAACAGGCCCGCTTGCCCACTCTCAGCCTCTCTGTCCTTCTCCACTCGGGGTCCTGGACAGATGCAAAGCTGGGAGTCTGTGCAAACTGCCTGCTTCTCCAGAACAGGATGTTATTGCATGAGGTTTGAAACCAGCTAAAACCTGCTGAGTGTACATGAAGATCTCATTTATTTCAATCTCAAGAGTTTAGAATGTCAATAAAATTTAAAAGTCAAATTTGGGGATAATTCTAGAATGTAATTAAACTTATACATGCCTTATTAGATTTCTGAATTTTAATATATTTCATTTCTTTCCCCTCCCCAAATGCTATTTTTCTTACTGAATTGCTTTTTCTTCCCAATATACCTACCTCTACTCTGAGAAATCCTACTCATATTTTATTAACCTAACAGAGCAGGGAATAAGCCATAATTGTCTTTGTAATGCCTAAGCAAATATTTGCTGACTGAATGTCTTAAAGAAATGTATTGTGTTTTTTACCCACTGTGTTTGGCAATATCTTTTCACTGATCTCAACCTATGTGGGTCTGACTCCACCAACAGTAGCATTCTAAAGCATTCTCATTTTGCCAGTGTTTATAGGTAATAGTTTCCTCCCGATGACAGAGCTTGGAGGACACAGTTAGGTCTATGTGAGAGGAGTCACACAGAAAAATCCCAGGGATGCTGGGTCTTTCTCAGTGACACCCAGCTAAGTGTTTGTAGCCATCAAGGTCCTTGGGGCCATGCTGCTCCCTCTCCACAGATCACTGCATTCACACCCAGTGGTGCTGTCTCCTCAGTGCTTCCCGGCTGTCTCCACCAACTTCCTTCAGGTCCCTTGTGTCTCAGGCCCCTGGTGCTGCCCTGCTCTGTGTGCTATCCCTCACCCCCCCCTTCCCTGCACACACCCTGGGTTTTCCATTCTTACCCAGCTCTTCACAGGAAGCCGGGTGTGGTTGGTTTCTGATTAACCTCTTTGGGGCCTCCATTCAAGAAACAGACCCAAGTTTCCAGAGAGTATTTTAACACCTTACACTCCAGGTCTCTTGTCCTTGTCACATAGGAGTGGTCCAAGTAGAGTGCTACCCATGAAGAACTTCTTTCCACTCTTGCAGAGGGACACCCCCTCCCATCCTACTGTGTTTGGGGGCCCTGATTCTGCTGCTTAGGTCTTGACCACCACCTGAAGCATCCTCTTTGCTTTCTCTAAGATCCCGAGGAGCTAGTTCTGTGAAAGGCAAGTTTTGACACACCTGTCTTTCCAGAATCCCTGTGCTGGGCCTGCTGAGTGGACTGTGTGTGAGTTTGGGTCTGGGCTGGCCAAGCCACAGTAGCAAACAGATCCCAGCATACACCAGCTTCATTCCAGGTAAACTATTACTAGATTACATGGCATTCGGATGGATAGCTGAAGGTCAGCGGGTGGCTCTGTGTTGGGCAGTGACTCAGAGAGCTCCCAGCTCCTTTCAGGTGTGGTCGCATTGCCTCCCAATGGTCTTAGCCACTAGAAAGGGAAAAAAGCACATGGAGAGGACACTCAGCTGTGTCAAAGATTCCTCATACTTCTTTGGATGGAGTTCAGACTTGTGGTCACTGCTACCTACAAGAAGGGGTGGGAAGTATTGCCTAGCCCCTGCCACAGGCCCTATTCTTCTTCCTCCCAATTCCAACTTGCCTTACCTTCCTGCTCATCTTTTTTTTTTAACCTTGCAAAGCAGTCTTTTTGTTTTGTTTTATTTTTAGAAAGGCTCTTGCTATGCAGTTTGGGTTGGCCCTGAGCTTTTGTAGCCTGCAGGCTGATCTCAATCTATAGGGATCGTCCTGTCTCAACCTCCCAAGTGCTGGGATATCGAGCATGTACCACGATACCCAGTTTAACCTTGCAATGAATTGAGAATTTAATAACTCTGGAACTAACACAATCAAGAGACAGCCACCCCCTGCTTCTAAGGAGCAGGTAATAGAATCTGCTCACCAAGAAGTAATCATTACCGTCCTAGAAACACACACCACATCCTAGCACTGGTCTGCATTAGCATTCTTGAAGTTCTTCTTTTGTTTGCTTTCAAATTTATTGTACATGCTGTTATTCATTATATCTAGCCTTCACTGATGTATACCAGCTACAGGGGAAATAAAAACCAAACATCTTCTCTGAGCATAAATACGCTTCAGAGCTTCCAGCTCAGAGTCAGTCTTGTAATATTAATCTTTGGATGGGCCATTTGGATCCCATCCAGACACATTGCCTGAACAACATCGTTCATGGGAAACAGGGCCGGACTTGCGCTTACAGCCCTGGACACAGGGATTCTATGGCCTTCAGGGCCACCCTGTGTGAGGTTGGTCCCAACCATCTGTCAAAGGATAAGAAAAGTCAAGTTGCTGTAGGGCAGTGTTAGGTATTTGCATTTAATGGATATTCAGGGCTTTAAGAATGGGGAAAAGAAAAGGAAGGAGGGCAACAAAAACCATGTGGTGGTCCTTGAAGACAGCCACTTGTCTTATGGTAATAGATCCCCCAAGTTTTTGTCACCTCAGATTCTCTTTTCTCAATCATTCTAAGAGCCTCTACTCGTTTTTCTTTCTCAAGCTTTGCTTTCTCCCTCAAAGAAATTGTGATTGCTTGTCAGACTTTTCTATCTAGGTCTCTCAAATCTGAATCTCAGTCTTTATCCTAAGCTTCAGGTAAGCAAAGGCGAAAAGAGGCCTTCACAGAAATGGTCAGCCACAGCATCAGACTATTGGGATAAGCTTGAACTTTGCACTGGGTTCATAGCTGTTTCTCTTAAGTATATTCATACTTCTAGAAAGATACTGCGGCTGGCCCACATCTTGCTACAGATTGGGCTCTGGTGATGCCAATCCGAACACATGGGAGACGTCTTTTGTTCTCACTCACTCACTGCTGCTGACACATAGTCATTAATATCTGTTTGTTCTTTCACCCTGCCTCTTGGCTTCATTTCTTCCTCTTCATTGCCATTCTGGGTGCCACTGACTTTGTCCTTGATGCCATACTTTAGACTTCAACTTGTTTACATGTCATCTGCTTCACAAGTTTAATTTTACCACCCACCAGGACAACGATGAAGGCTTTCTGGCTGAGGAATATTGGAGACTTAGAAGTGGGGAGGATTGCTGAAGAGGGAAAATATTTCAGAAAGAGTTGGCCCCAGAGTTATGGGCATAGTCATACTGAGGGCCTGAAAGGTGAAGAGCTGAGGCAATACCTATACAAACCCTAGTGGTCACAGTGGCCTTGAAAATTCAGCCAGTTGAATTGTGCTGGTACCACTGTTTAAGAGCACACTATCAGTGGGGAGGCACGTGAAAATGGGAGTCCCTAGTCATCAGGGACACTCAGACAGAGGTAGCATATTGAAGTGGGCAGGTATTTCCAGTGGAGCTTCCCTTCCTCTTTGGGAGTCATTCATCTTCTTCAGTTTAGCAAAGACAGTTCATCCATCCTATTTCCCAGTATGACCCTGGTGCTCCAGTCACCACTGGAATCTTCACATCCCTGAGAGCTGTCTGTCCTGCTTGGTTTCGCAGGTAGCCTTGATCATCCTTGTGGGACGTGAGGACTCTAGAGCTGTTGCTGCTGCAGCCCCTGAGAGTCTCCAGCCTGCAGCCTTCCTGTCTTCATCCTCTAGAAAATGAGCTTCAGCTTTGGTTTTCCCTACCTAGAGTTCCCTTTGAGCCTGAAACCAGGCCCAGAAGCTGGCACCTGGCCCTCTGCCCACTCTGCCCAGACTGGGCAGAGTTATGCCCATAGCACCAAAAGCTTGGCCTTCCAACAGGACTATAGCCCAGTCTGATGCTGCCCCCTGAAAAGCTGGATTTCAAGCATTCCTGCCTCACCCAAGATGTAGATTCCTCCTACATCTCCACTCCACACTGAGTCTCTCCCAGTTTGGACCTATCTATCTTCGGTAGTTAGCCCGCTGCCTGACCGCTGCTCGTCCTGATACCCATCCTTCTTCACGCATCTGGGCCTTAGGATTTTGCTGATACTCTGTTGTGTAGCTTTAGTAAGTCTTTCACTTCCAGGCTCAGTTCTCTCTGCCTTGAAGGTCCCCTGCCTGGGCCTCTGCTCCAGATTACCTATGAGAACCTCCTACTGTTACCTCTCTCCTCACACTGGACCCTCTTGGCTACCAATACATGGACACTTCCTGCATACTGAGATACAGGGGCACCTGACAGTTCTTCTTGGTCCAGGACTGTTGAAAGCCTGGGGTTATTGTCACCAGCCCCATGTTAGTGGGCCTTATGCTGAGGCCTCTGCTGAGACAAAAACTCCATTTTTCTGCAGCATAAAACTACTGGGATTTGAAGGGAATGACCAGTGACTCTACAACTCACAGTGCAGGGGTGCAAACTGCCCCTGCTGCCTGGTTAATAGAAATAGGGGCTGGGGAAATAGCTCTGTGACACAAGTGCCTGCCTGGCAAGTTCAAGGTTGTAAGTTCAAACCCTGGTCCCACCAAAAAAAAGAAAGAAAGAAAGAAACAAACAAACAAACAGTGGCAGCAGAGGGATGGGGGACATACCCCTGGAGGGGAATATAGAAACATCAGAAAAATTCTCTCTCTAGTTACTGTGGAAAATAAAAGAAGCCATTACTTCCTTTGGTTTATAGAGGTGATGGAGCCTTGGGACACTGGAGTGAAATTTGTACAATAGATGCCTTTTTTTGTGGGACCAGGGTTCGAATTAATGACCTTGCACTTGCCAGGCAGGCATTGTGCCATGGAGCTATCTCCCTGGCCCACTAGATGACTTTTGAGGTGACAGTCTCTTCACAATCTGCACCAGAGCCACCAGTGCTGGTGGTTCAAGGGCAGATTCTTGGTCTCCCGCAGCCCCAACCAGGAGCCCTGCAGGCAGTGCTTCTGTCTTATATTGTCGCATTCTTGTTTCATACTGTTGTAATGGCACCACTGAGTCCAGCAGTCCAACCCTTTGGCTTTTCCACCCTGAAGGTCTTGCAGCAAACCCTGGGGATTCTGGGAAATCCTGGCTTGATAGAAGAAACCTGTTGTTCCAGGCCAAGATTTGCCCCTAAGCAACCGTCTTGCGCCATTTTGCCTAGTAGGCACTCACTAAACATCTGTTGAACGAAGTAGCACCCTTGAGGCCAGAGCCCTTTTCTCCTTGGCACCACCCCTAGGTCTCACTGCATAATCTATCCCTGACGGGGGGGCCAGGTCACAGAGCAAGGCCACTTCTACAAAAGAGAAAGATAGACACTGTAACTACCATCTAGCTGCTTGGCCCTTCAGGTGGTTTCCAAGGCAGTGAAGCTCTTTGGTTGTTTTCATAGCTCACAGGTGCTCTACTGGGCTGAGATACCCTGGGTGTGACTCAGGGAAGTCAGACACACTGCAGCCAGGTGCTAAGAAAGAGCTGACATTTTTAAGCAAATAGAGTCCACGTTGAATACCTCTGCTAGGCCAAGACTATGTGCAGTTTGGGCTTTTGTTCTTGCAATAAGCATCATGTTGTGGTCCTTGGTGTGTTCCTGGGGTGGCTGGTGAGCTCCCAGGGACCCTGCCCTTCATAAATGTCTTATAGAGATGCTGTCTCATATCAAAAGTCACAGCTATGTCTTAATCAAAAAACACCTCAACTGTCTGTTCCCTGGTAGCCAGCTTGGCAGGATCCCACCCAACTCCTGATGAGCTCAGGCCTCCAGAGGCCTCCTGCTGCTAGTGTGACAATGAGGGGCCATGGCTGGGTTGGCCTCTCTCCCTGGTTCAAGGTGAGGGGCATGCCCAACTGGGACTTGCTGGGAGGTTGACCTGGTGTCTCAGAACTCTTGGATTCTCGGCTTCTCATAGGTTCAGTCTGGTTCACTAGAGGTAGAAACATGGCCAGCAAAAAATTAAATCCCCTGGATACAATTTTCTCATGAATGAATGTCCAATTAGGAATCAATGACAGCAACCAACAAGAAATGGACACCTGCTGTAACTGGAAAATGCATGTAGCATACATTGGAATGAGGGAGAATTACAGGCCTATGAGGATTATTGATGCTTGTGAGAAACAAATCACTTTTATGTATCTTAATCAACCAACAAGTGTTTACAAAGCATGCACTACAAGCTACCTGCTCTGCTAGGTACAAGAAATATGTAAAATGAAGCCCCTGGGCTTCAGGGATTTACAGTCTGGATGGAGAACTAAGAAAAGCTCTTTGGAAACAGAGCAACACATAGGGCCTCAAAATCAAGCATACCTTCCTAAATGGCTAGGACAGCTCTTGACAGATCTCTTAGGTCATACTTTTTTTTTTTTTTTTACTTTGTATGTATTTGGTACAGGGTCCACAGAGTCTCACTATGTAGATCAGACTCATAGTGATTCTCCTGTTTTTAGCTTCTCAAGGGCTGGGATTTCAGGCATGCCCCACCATGCTCAGTCTCAGCATGCCCCAGGGGCGGGGCTGGCAGGGCACGCCAGAGATCAAACCCCGGCTGCTGCGCTTTGCCTAAACAGGCACTTCAGTCTGCTGAGCTACCTGGCTGGCTCTTTAGGTCATACTTTGAATCCTACATCTCCAATTTTTCAGCATCTTAAATACTTACAGAATGAGATAAACTTGTCTCAGAGTACTTAGTTGCAAGCAACAGAAACAAATTCTGGATGATTTGAGAGGAAATGAAATTTACTACAACTATAGCTGAGAAGCCAAGGGACCAGGCTCAGGAAGCAACAGAAATCATGAATATCTGGAGAGTGGGAAGCACCATCAGTAGCCCCACCATGACAAGCTGACAAGGAGACCAGTGTCAGTACAGAAGGGTCAATATTCCAGGACTTGCACCATCTAGAGTCTTGGCAGTTGATACCTTAGACCATGACCCGAGCCTCTGTCCCAGCAGCCACTGGACCCTGAAAGCTTCTCCACAATCCATATTTATGTGCATCATTCACTTCAAGACTAAGCAGGGCAGAAGCCCTGGGCCATATGCCTACTTCTTAGCTGCAAAGGAACTTTCCAGAACTGTGTTTATACAGGCTATCAAGGAAGCAAGAGTGTACCCCATGGGGCTTGGGAAGTCTTAATGAAAAGAAGTGAGGTCTTGAAGAGTGGGGAGGATTGAGACAAACTGGGAACATGGGTGGAGGGTGGGTCCAGGCCAGGAAAACTGCCAAGATAGGAGTTTGTGACATGGTGTAAGATAATAAAAACAATTCAAATGCCCCGAAGAGCTACCTGCTTCAGATTTAATGTCCAACATACTGTCTCCACAGCATCCCCCAGAAGTCCTATTTGTTATGAGCTGGGAGCAGCATCTCCCTTACTTCTTTGAACAAGTAAACAGGGAGGACTCAGTTGTGATAACCACACGTCATTGTACTTGGAATAACAAAGAGCTCACAGTTTAAGGTCAGTTCAGGCAAAGGGAATATTCTGTACGTGCGTACATGCCTGAATTGCTCAGTTTTCCAGCCTGGACCTGAACTTGAGACCTTTTTGCCTCAGTGATGTTTTTCATTTTAGATTAGTTTTCCCTGTTCTATGAGAAAGTTCAGTCAAGTACTCACTTAACATGATACTTTAAAGATTTATACTTTCGGTATAAATCTTTGTGGTGCCAAGGGTCAAACTGCAGCCCCTGAGCAGGTGCTTTAGTCCACTGAGCTATCTCGCTGGGCCCTTCCTTTCCTTGATGGTCTTATTCCATGTGTATGAATATATCACAGTTTTTCCCTCATTCTCTTATTGATGAACATTTGGACTAGTCCTTGTTTTTAGTTATTATAAATAAAGGTAAACATTTTCATTCCAGAATTTTGTAGCAGCATGTGGTGCCGGGGATCGAACCATGGTCCCTGCAGTTGCCTAAGCTTGCCTAAGCAGGTGCTTTAGACTGCTGAGCCAGCTTGCCAGCCCCAGTAGCTATCTATTTTCATTTCTCTGAGGTAGCAATTTAGGAGTAGAATAGTTGAGCTAGTGGTATAGGCATATATAGTTGTATGGGGACTGTCAGATCTTTGTTTCCAAAGAGGATTAACTACGTTATACTCTTACTAGCAATGCATGAGTTATGATTGTTTGACTTCCTTACAGCATTTATGTCGTCGTCGTCTTCTTCTTCTTCTTCTTCTTCTTCTTCTTCTTCTTCTTCTTCTTCTTCTTCTTCTTTTCTTCTTCTTTTTTATTTTTTTTTATTTTAGAGAAAGGTCTACAGGGTGTTCAGGATCTCACTGCTAGATCAGACTCCTAGTGATCAGCCTGTTTACAGCCTCCCAAGAACTGGGATTATAGGCACACGCCACCACACCATCTCAACAGCCAGTGTCAGCATGCCCCGGGGGGGCAGGCCAGTTTGGCAGGCCTGGGGATTGAAACCAACCCCTGTGCCTGCTAGTCTTCTTAATTTTAGTTGTTCTGGGGAATATGGGGTAGCAGCTCACTGAAGCTCTAATTTATACTTCTCTGATGATTAATGATGTTGGTTGCCTTTTCATGTGCTAATTGACCAGTAGTGTGCCTTCTTCTATGATGTGTTCACATCTTTTGCTTGTGTTTAGTGGAGTTGTCTTAATGCTTTTGGGTCATAGCTTGCTAACACTAAGTTAAAGATTTTTGCATGCATGTTCATGAAGAATCCTGGGATGTACTTTCCTTTCATTGTACCAGCTTCCTGTGTTCTTCATATCAAGGCTATGGTAATGAGTTTGCAAGCATTCTTTCTCTCTCTATTTTATATGAAACAGTTTCTCCTCCAGAAAGTGATTTGAAAAATATCGTTTTCTGCTCTTTTACTTACAACCTCCTCTGACCTCATACTTACAATCTGCTTGTAGACAGGATAAAAAATATTTTTTTGCCAACCCTCCTACTCTGACAATTCTTAGCTTATTAAATGGAATGTTAGTCTGATATATATATATATATATATATATATATGATTTTATTGGTCATCTTGCCATTCAGGCTGGCCTAGAACTCGCTATGTAGCCCAGGTTGGCCTCAAAATCATGGTAATCCTCCTGCCTCAGCCTCCCAAGTGCTGGGGTTATATGTATGGGCCACTAGACCAGCCTACATTTAATGTAATTATTGTGGTGCTTACTCACTGTTTTTAGTTTTTCATTGGGCCCTTTTCTTTCTGTCCCTCCTTAATGACATTTTTGGAGTTAATTGATGTTTCCCCAATTACTTTTAATTTATCTGCTGGCTTTCTGCCAGACAGAAGATGCAAAAACTATAAATAGAAGTCAGAAATGATGGTTTTGGCCTCTTGTTCTTTGCTAATTTATTCTCTTGTGGTCTCTTTTATTTACCACCTGTTATCATTACTCTTTCAGTGCCTAAAAGTTTGTTGAGTTCCACCCAGGCTCATGGGCCCCAGGCATCTTATTAAATAAGGACATATTGCTTGGATGTCCTTGTCTTTGATTTATTATATTGGCAATGTGACAAAATTACCATTGCCTCAAAGAAAAAGCCTATTTTCTCAAATGCTTTTCTCTGTCCCTATACCTTGACTTAGACTATATATTGACTTCTTTTTTTTTTTTTTTTTTTTTTTTTTTTTTTTT
>PVKN010037658.1:0-11202 GCA_004027915.1 Capromys pilorides
AGGGTTCCTGCTTTTTGATTTCTTGATGATTAACATTCATCCTGGAGTAAGATGAATATCAGTGTTGTCTACACTTGTATTTCTCTAATTACGAATGATATTGAACTCTTTTTTATGTATTGATGGGCCTTCCCTATTTCTTCTCTCAAGAAGTTTCTGTTCACTTTGACTGCTGATTTTGTGATTGGGTCTTTAATCTGGGAAGTGTATAATTTTTTAAATTCTTTATGTATTCTACATATTCATCCTCTGCCCGAGGTGTGGCTTGCAAAATTTTTTTTCCAATTCTATACGTTGTCTTTTCACTCTATTACGTCTTTCCTTGCTATGCAGAATAAACTCAAAAAGAAAGAAATTAAGAAAACAATATTCAATGTTTTGAAAACAATATTAAGAATGCTATAAACAAAAATTAAATACTTAGGAATTAACTTAAGACAGTGAAAGGCCTCTACAATGAAAAGTACCAAACTCTGAAAAAGGAAACGGAAAGGGATGTCAGAAAATGTAAAGCAAAAGGGCCTGCCAGATAGCTCAGAACACTAAAGCACCTGCTTAGGCAGAGTGCAGCAGCAGGGGTTCAATCCCCCAGTGCATGCGAAGACAGCAATTAAAATTCAGCATGGTGGCAAATGTCTGTAAGTCCAGTGCTTGGGAGGCTGAAAACAGGAGAATCATCGTAAATCTGATCTACATAGTGAGACCCTGTAAACCTTGCACTAAACAAACAAATAGCTAAAAAGAAAATGCAAAGATATACCTTGTTCATGGATAGGTAAAACCAACATTGTCCAAAATGGTCACACTTACAAAACTGTTTTACAGATTTAATGCAATCTGAATCAAAATACCAGAAAACAACATGGTACTGGCACAAAAACAAACATGTGGATCAATGTAACAGAATAAACAACGCAGAAATAACAGCTAGCACATTCAGGTATTTGATTTTTGACAAAGGGGACAAAAGCATTCAATGAAAGAATGATAGCCTCTAGCACTCTTGGAAAAACTGCCTATCCACATGTAGAAGATTGGAGCTAGACTCTTATCTCTTACAATAAACTAAACTCAACTCAACAAGGATCAAAGATCTAAATGTTAAAACAGAAAAATACTTAATCTTCTGGAAGATAAAAAAAGGTAAAATTCTAAAGACATAGCTGTAGACAAAGACTTCCCAAACAGAACCCCAGTTGAACAGGAAATAACATCAAGAATAAGCAAATGGGATCACATCAAATTAAAAAGCTTCTATAATGCAAAGTAAACATCAGAGTGAAGAGACAACCTATAAAATGGGGAAAAACTTTCCACTTAATCCCCAGGACTATATCTAGAATGTATAAAGAACTAAAAAAACTTAGGACCCACCCCAAAAAAATTCCAATCCAAAAATGGACAACTGGAATGAAAAAAATGTTGAAAAAAAAAATGTTCCACATCTCTGGTTATCATCAAGCAACAGCTACTATCAAGAAACCAAGCAATAATACATAAATGCTAGCAAGGCTGTGGGGGCATGGAGGGACCTCTTCTACACTATCAGTGGGAATATAAACCAAAGAAAATTATTGTGCAGATTCCTCAAAAAGCTAAAATGAGAAATCTATTACATAAACCTATTCCACTTCTAAAGTATCTTTCCAAAGTTTAAAGATATATTACGGTGATAAATGCATACCCATATTTGCAGCAGCACAACTCATATTAGCTAAAGTTTAAAAGGAGGTTGTACGTCCTTTAACAGCAATGGATAGTTGACTGACCTTGTCAGATACAAAAGTTACGTGTTGTGTTTTTTGTTTTTTGTTTGTTTTTTTTTTGTCACATAGGTCTTGCTTTATCTCGGTCTTCATCACCCTGCAGAAAAGTCTAACCATGAGGTATAAAAGATAAAGCCAGATTAATATATTGAGCTGTAAAAGGCTCAAGTCAACAACTTCTGACATTGTCAGTTCTGTGGATAACCCATTACAATTCTGGACTATTGGACTATATTTGGTTATTTTGCCGAATTCATGCACCAACAATATTTGAATGGCAATGGAACACCTATCTCAGACAAAATAAAACAAACAAGGAGATAAAAGTGAAGGATTATTTTGTAGTGAAAAAAATAGGACAGATATATGGTTACTTTCTCTTAGTTCAATGAGAAGATTTGTACTGTTTAGATATCATGTCTGCATCTTGTACTCTGAATAACTATTATGAAGACAACAATATGCAATGTACTAATTATTGTAATTGTCCTACTAACCCGTTTTGAAACTGTCTCATTGCTATTTCTTTCTCATTAAAATTAATAAAATAAAAAAATTAAAGAAAATATGGTAGTTATACACGATGGAGTACTACTCTGCTATAAAGAACCATATATATTTGTGTCTTTAGTGGAAAAATGGATGCATCTTGAGACCGTAATGTTACATAAAATAAATTAGACATACAAACTTAAATATCACGTGGTTTCTTTCCTATGAAAATCCCAAAGTATCAATAAATTATAGAGCACATAAAATAACATTCCAGAAGTTATTCCCAACATTCCAGATAGACATAATTTTGAGAGAATGTTATTTAATTACACAGTCTTCCCTACTGCCACCAAAATGGATCTTTCTAAAGTAAGTCCCCAAGTTACAAGCATTTGAGTTGTGCACTTTCACAGAGGTACTGTATAAGAGTCACATACTGTATAATGCTCAGTTTGTTGGGCTGGGTATGGTGGTGCATACTTATAATCCCAGCAATCAGAAGGCTACGGCAGGAAGAGCACTGTGAGTTTGAGGCTAGCCTGGGCTGCTGAGTTTTAGGCCAGCTTGATCTGGATAGTGAAACCCTACCTAAAAAGATACTCGTCCCTCAAAAGACTCACTTTATTGGCTTATGAACAAGTCCAATTTAAAATGTATTCTCAGAATGGAACTTATAAGTCAGGGACTTCATATATACTTACAATTTCAATAGCTCCCAATGCATTGATCATTTTATCATTATAAAATATCTCTATCTTGGGGCTGGGAAGATAGCTCCGTGGCACAAGTGCCTGCCTGGCAAGTGCAAGGTCATGAGTTTGAACCCCGGTCCCACAAAAAAAAAAAATCTAAAACCAAAATATATCTGTAGTATAATCTGTTTTAAAATTTAATTTAGCTGGGCATGGTGGAACATACCTATAATCCCAGCACTCAAGAGGCTGAGGCAATAAGATCACGAATTTGAGATCATCTTGGGCTAGGTAGAGTCTTAAGGCCAGCCTGAACTGCCTGGAGAGACTCTGTCTCCAAAAAAAAAAAAAAAAAAACAGGGCCAGCCAGATAGCTCAGCAGATTAAACTGCCTGCAAAGGTAGACGCAGGGGCTGGTGGGATTCAATCTCCAGCATACTGAGCAGGCCCTGCCCCTGGGGTAAGGTGAGCTGAAAACAGAGACTGGGCATGGTGGCACGTACCTAAAATCCCAGCACTTGGGAGGTTGAAAAACAGAAAAGAACATTATGTGTCTGATCTGTATAGTGAGACCCTGTACTAAAATACATTAAAAAGTCTAGTTTATCTAATGTTAATATATCCACTGCACCTTTCTTATATTCACTGAGCTTTTCTAGCATAAAAAAAGATGTATCACTTCCAAAAGTTAAACTACTGCCTTATCATTTGTCTCTTTTTTTTTTTTAATTTTTTATTTATTTATTTGTTTGCTTGTTGTGTTTGTTTGTTTCTTTATTTATTCATTTTGTGGCTGGCTCAGCCTGCCCTGGTGGTGGCGCTGGCGCAGCATGTGGTGCCAGGGATCAAAGTGCAGTCCCCGCAGTCGCCTGAGCCCTCCTAAGCAGGCACTTTAGACCACTGAACCATCTCGCCGGCCCCTCATTTGTCTCTTAATGCAAACATTTATAATAACCTATGGAAACAGGTCAGAGGCTTTGTTGATCTGTTTCCACAAGTGTAAAAGCAAGAAATCATCAACAATGATGCAAGGTCTGGGGAGATGGCTCAGTAGAATAAGCACTTGCTTGGCAAGCGCAAGGGCCTGAGTTCAATCCCCAGTTCCACCAAAAAAAAAAAAAAGATGCAAAAGCTGTATTATAAAATAACTTTTTCAAATATGGGTGAATGCACCAGGTGTGATAGCGGACACTTCTAATCCCAGCTCTAGGGAGGCTGAGGCAGGAGGATCAGTGCGAGTTCGAGACCAAAAGTCACCTCATGGCCAGCGTGAACTGCAAAGCAAGACCCTATCTCAAAAAGACAAAAAAAAAGGGTGAATACTATAAAACATTAAAATGATGCTTACTTTATCAATGAATATTATTTATTAGTATAGATTTGCAGAGCATAATTATATTCGTAATAATATTTTCCATACTGTATGCTGGTCATAAATGTGACTTTGATACTCCTTATGTTCAAAGGTTTAATCAAACAATTGTCTAAAAAGTAAGTTTAAAAGGAAAAAATTATGAAAATAAGTTTATTTCATCTTATTAACAAATTTACCCATAACATAATTATTATTATAAACTTAGAACATATAAATTAAATCAAATATTTAAATTGCAGAGTAACTTTTTGCTGAATTTCTTTTTGTAGCACAGGGCAACATTCTTTAATTCAAATTTGACTTTTGCAGAGTTAAAGAAGAGCTTTCAAAAAACATATATATACAGTCATATGTCACTTATAGGAATATAATCTGAGAAATGCATTATTAAGTAATTTAGTCATTGTGTGAACATTATACTCAGCATACCACACAAACTAAGAGAGCTATAATGTCACCAGGTGATATAATCTCATGGGACACTGTTGTGTATACAGTGGCACATGATTAAACATGCTTATATTTTCAAAGCCTCCATTAATAAATAAATGATTACAAGGTGAAAGACACTGTGAGGGGGAAGCTGAGTGAATAAATACATTCTCTTTAAAAACAAAAGAAGGGCTGGTGAGATGGTTCAGTGGTCTAAAGCGCCTGCTTAGGCAAGCTCAGGCAACTGCAGGGACCTCAGTTCGATCCCCGGCACCACATGCTGTGCCAGCCCCACCTCCAGGGCAGGCTGAGCTAGCCATAACACAAAAATAAATAAATAAGGTTAAAGGAAAAAAACCTTAAAAAAAAAAAAAAAAAAGAAGCAAGGATGATGGGATGAGTGTGTATGAAGGAGAGGCTGAAAAATATTCACAGCACTGTGACTTTTATTATAACAAAGTTTTCATTTGAAAAAAAAAGGAGTTGGTACATGTAAATGACACTTTTTAATTCTTATTTCACTCTCCTCCCATCTTTCCTTCCCTCTTCCAACCCTTGGTCCTCTTCCCATCAATGACTATGCTTCATGAATGTGAAATTGCTTGTTGTTTTATCACTACCACTTATGCTGTTTTATCACAAGCTACATGGCTTATCCAACATACCTAATTGGCAATGGTAATATTGGAAGCCATGTATGCTAAATTCTGAGTACTTTTTTTGTTTCATACTGAGGATTGAGCTCCCAGGGCTCATGCACACTAGCTAAGTGATCCTTGCTAAAACATAAGAGCTGGATGGACTTACGGCATGAGATACTGCGATTAAGGTTGTCTAGTACTAAATTAGTCAACTGACTGGTATTAGTATAGTTCAGGGTGTGGATAGTGGAAGTCCCACTCAAGGTATAGGTAGCACCAATCAGTAAGCATATACCCTGCATAGACTATAAAGAGAAAGAGGAAAGGAAACCTTGCTATTTCCTGCTTGCTGCTTTCTGCCTGTGACACCATGAACTGTTTCTCCTCTGTGGTATCCATGTGCTATACTGCACCCCCACCATGAAACCAAGTGACAATAGCCTAAAACCTCTACTGTCTGTGAACTGGAATAAATTCCTCCTTTAACTTTCAGTCTCAGGTATTTTGTCCCAGGAATAAGAAAAGTAACTCAGGTACCAACACTTTTAATTCATCCCAGAAACAGAATTCATAGTAATGACTATAGATACCTCACTCACAAAACACCACTTTCCATGGGTAAATGGTATACCCTAGAACTAAAGCACAATAAAATAAATGCACCATGCAGTAATAATAATTTGTAAGTGTGGACATCAAAACATCAGTCAAAAATCAGGGTATAATGTAGCCTGGCCACATTAGCATATTAAAGCTTTGAGACATGTTCACTAATGGTGGTCAAGATGTAGGTAGGTAGGTAGATAGATAGATAGATAGATAGATAGATAGATAGATAGATAGATAGATAGATAGATAGAATAGCTGGATAGACAGACAGGCAGGCAGGCAGGCAGGCAGGCAGACAGATCTCAAAGAATTAGACATGGTGGCACACACCTGTGATCTTAGCACTTTTAGCAAACTTAGCAGGGCAGCAAGTTTGAACTTAGCCTGGGCAATGAAGTAAGAGCCTGATCAAAATAAAAACTTTTAAAAGGACTGGGAATGTGGTTTACCACTGGGTTTAAATTTACAGTAACCCAAAAAAAGGTATACATTAAGGGCCCAGTGATACAGTAGCTACCTAACATACATGAGGCACTAGGTTCAATTCCCAGCACTGCTCTGCCAAAAACGATATATCTTGAAAGGGGAATAAACCACATACAGAACAGGGTTCACTTGTTTTCCAAAACCTTTGAATAAAAAGGATGTTTTCATCTAGTAGGGACTTAGGAATCAAGTTCATTTAGTCAGTCTATTGCCATTGTTGTGACTGTACTTGCAAAACCAACTTTTGATTATAATTTGGCTTTCCACGTATCTAAAATACACATAACATAGACCATTTCATTTAACAACTATATTCCTCATTCTAAATTAGTAATGTGTATCCTAAATTTAGAAGTTTGAGTAGGAACAAGTTAGTCTCTTCATATGTCTGATGACATTTGCGCATTGACTAAATGTGAAGGCCAAATACTGAGTCCTAACAATCCAACTATGAAACTGTTTGTTCAAGACCCCTGTGTCTAGGAACGATGTCCCTAATATGCCTAGGAATGACAACCCTAACATATAGCCCTTGAGCTTCAATAGTTTAATGTTAAAGATCTTATTTTAAACACAATCCACTTCAAAGCCAGGCATGGTGGCACACGCTTGTAATCTCAGCACTTGGGAGGCTGAGGTAACAGGATCATTTGAAGTTCGAGACAAACCAGGTCTACAAAGTGAGCTCAAAGGCCAGCCTGAACTAGACCCTATCTCAAAAACATAATCAATCAATCAATCAATCAATACAATCCACTTCAATCACTTGCTGTAATTATGACAAATATAAGGTATATAATATCCATTGCTACTAAATACAGTGATACCTTAATTCACGAATCCTTTTGTTTCTGAAGAATTTGGTTCTCATATGCATTTGTCTTTCTAGGGCTGGGCAGTAGCTCAGTAGAATAAGCTCTTGCCTGGCAAGCATAAGGGCCTGAGTTTAATCCTCAGTTCCGTTTTTAAAAAAAGCATTTGTCTTTCTTTTAAAATACTGCATCAGGTAAATAACATGACTATGGTCATCTTTCATGCCTGAACATAAATACAGCCATCTTTTCATCTTAATGAAATGAATTAATTTTGTGAATCAAGGTACCACTGTGTGCTTAAACACGTCAGCCAGAAATATTGCTATTATTGAATTTTGGAAAATTAACAAATTAATGTTTGTTCAAAAGTTTATTTTTGGCTCACAGTTTCAATGGATTCAGTCCACTGTTGGCTAGTTCCAAGACAAAAACGGCATGAAGGAAGGCTTGGAGGAATAAAGGCACTCACCCTGTGCCAGCCAGAAAGCAGAGTGCCAAAACTTTCTAAACGATATTTGCAACTGTTCTGTAAGTAGAAAACTACTTCACAGCAAACTGTTTAAAAAAGGAATCTATGTAGTAAAGGAGTGGTATTCCTCTTCCTTATTAATTCTATAACTTCCTTTAAATAAATCAATTTGAACAGACTTTTCATTTGTTTACTAACTCCATTCTAAAAGTCTCCTATTACTGACTACAAACTTCTCTCTATAAGCTGTACAAAAACTGAACCAATACCTACTGTTTCTCTCTACTGTATCCTAAGCACATAGCACAAGTCTAGCACAAGTCAGGGACTATTTATGTGGCGAATGAAGAAATGAATACCAGTTGTTCAGTACTATACTCATTAGCTATTGCTGCAATAACAAATTATCACAAATTCAGTGGCAGCTTGGGTGTGGAGGCACACATCTATAATTCCAATACTCAGAAGGCTGAGATAGGATGGTTGCCAGAAGTTTGAGGCCAACCTCAGCTACATGGTGAAAATAAGACTAGCCTAAACTACATAGAAAAACCTCATCTCAAAACAAAAAGAAAGTAACTCAGTGGCTTAATACAAATGCTTAATACAAATGTATTATCTTCTGGCTGTGGAGACCAGTATTTTACAGAGCATCACTAGACTAAAATGAAAGTGTCAGTAAGGCTATTCCTTCTGGAGGTTCTCTAGGCAACAGTCTGTCTCTTTGCATGTTTTAGCTTTTAGAGACTGACTATATTACTTGGTTTCTTGGCCCTGTCCAACATTTATTTCTACCCTTCCATCCTTAGCTCTTTAAATATGACCATCCTACCTCCTTTTAGGGACCACTGTAATTATACTAGGTCTACCTGGATAACTCCAGAAAATCTCCTATTCGCTAGCACTTTATTCTAATCTCATCGGCAAATTATTTATAAGGTTTCTATTCACAGGTTTGAGAATTTAGGATATGAACTTTTTTGGAATGTCATTATTCAATATATTATCTCTACCAATTTATTTTCTTTAAAAAAAATCTAGCCAGCAAAAAGTTCAAAACTAACTCACTGAACAGGCAAAATTAATCCCATTTTCTAAACCCAAATTGTCTTCTGCCACTCCTATCCTTTGCCTGTTTAGTAGAATCCCCCCTCTCCTGCTCTGTGTAATACAGAACACAGAGAGTTGTGCAAAAACTCTGTCACTCAGCTACACTCCCAATTCCCTGTGCCATTTTGTAAAACCACTTCACTTTGGTTTAGACTTAAGGCTGTAGAATAAACACTTGCCTGACAAGCGTAGGGTCCTGAGTTCAATCCCTGGTACCTCAAAGAAAAAAAAAAAGGTGACAGACTTAAAGCTATGTGACTACACTTTAAAGAGATTAAAACATACATATTTAGGCCATACATGGTGGCACATGTCTATAATCCCAGCACTTGGAAGGCTGAGGTAGGAGGATTGCTTCAAGTTTGAAACCACACTGGGCTACAAAGTAAGCTCATGGCCACCTCAAACTGCATAGTAAAACCCTGTCACAAAAGACATACATACATACATACTTATATAAGATTTAAGTATGCTTTTCTCTTTCTTCCTTTCAATGTTATTACTCTGCCGATGGCTTCAAAGGATGTGGACTCTCAGTGATCCCCCAGTCTCAAGCCTACTAATTGCTAGGTTTATAGCAATGAGCCAGGAAAATATACTTTCTGGTATCCATTTTGTAAATTATTTTTATCTGGGCTTGGGTTAGCATACCTGTAATCTCAGGATTTTGGGGGGGACAGCTCAGGCAGAAAGATTACCAGGAGTTCAAGGTCAACATGGGCTACATATTATTTTCAAAGACATCCTGAGCTATATAATGAGATACTGTCTCAAATAAAAAACAACCACAGATGCCTTTTTTTCCTGTCTGATTGTTATGATTTTCAAGCCTAATTCTAATTTCAAAATTAAATATATGGCTGTGCCTGAAAATGTAATTTTTGCTGGACTTCTGGGAAGATGGCAGAGAGGTAAGCAGCAGAGAAACAACCTGTCTATGATTTGTTGTCTGGACACTGGAATATAGCAAACAACACAAGGAAGATAAGAAGGAAAATGGGTCCTCTGGGCCCAGGAAAGATCTGAAGTAAAAACTGAAGCCCACAGGGAGAGCAAGAGACTTTAATGAATAAGAATGACGTGTCAAGCAGCATCTACTCTCTGAATCGAGATTCATGACAAGGGAGCAGCAACTCAACACTGTGGATGGATACACAGTGATTGCTAGCAACTCCAGACACCTCCATGGAGAAATACGTAATATAAAGAAGGAGTGGATGCAACAGACTATACTGATGGTGAATGGAGTGGATCTGACTATCTGGAGGGAGACAGTAACTGGATGGGAACCATTTTCGAGAGGTTCCAACTAAGCTAAGAACATAGAACTGGTAGGTCCATCTATCAGCTTCCAGCTGAGCTCAAGCTCTTACAGGCTGAAAGAGTCTAGTTTCAGCCTTATGGCCATAAATTAACCTAAACTTCAGGTGAAATAAAGGTACAGGCTCACTGAGATTATCCACTACCCTACTGTATAAATCTACTGCTGGCTTCTTGGGATAAATCAACAAAGATGCGGACTCTGTGTCCACATGCTACCTATGAGAAACAGCAGAGACAAACCTTGAAGTAGACATCTTTTTGTCTTTTCTTTCTTTTTTTGTCTTGTCTTTTTGAGACAGCGTCTCACTATGCAGTTCAGGCTGACCTTGAGCTCACTTTTTTTTTTTTTTTTTTTTTTTGCGGGACCAGGGTTTGAACTCACGACCTTGTACTCTAAGACAGGCACTTGTGCCACGGAGCTACCTCCCTAGCCCCTATGAGCTTACTTTTGTAGCCTAGGCTGGTCTCAAACTCACATTGATCCTCCAGCCTCAGCCTCCCAAGTGCTAGGATTACAGGTGAGCGCCACCACACCTAGCAACATCTTTTTTTCTTCCTTTTCTCTGTTCTTTTTTTTTTCTTCATTGCTTGATGTTGTTTTTCTATGTGTGAACAGTTTACAATTTTTCTATGGTTGTTGTTGTATTCTGTTTTTCCTTTCCTTTTCTTCCTTCCCTTTTCCTCCTGATTTGCACACGGTTCCTAAAGATCATGTGATCCTGCCTTGCCTCCAGGCCCTGCTCGTAATCACTATCTCTTCTTCTCTTTCACTATTTTTCTCCTAATCCCTTTAAAATTATCTCTCATGAGGGTGAAACTGGAATACTGAGGGCTTATTTGCAGCATAAATGTTCTGGTATGCTTTAGATTTTATTATGTAAACAGATATCTAGTTCACGTGATTAAAGGTGGCAAATTAATAGTTACCTCAGTTTGTAATTTCCTACTCTGTGGTCAGTGCTATTGTTATGGCTGATGGAACCAATTTA
>PVKN010037659.1:0-11215 GCA_004027915.1 Capromys pilorides
CTTAAGCATGGTTATCACTGTGGACACCATTTTTGCAGTTACCTGAGAAATTATTTCTGATTTGGCTTTTTCTAGAACTTCATTCAATTGCTTCATTGTTACTGCTTCAGAGAGGCTAGGTGGGTGATTTTCAGATTGTCTCACCTCATTGCTGCTGGGTTTGCCTTAGATGATGTTTAGGGTTGCATCTTAATTGTCTCATTTTCTTTTCTGTCTTTATCTTTTTTGTTTACTTGTTTGTTTAATTCCTGTGGTGATGTTTGTAATAGCTGTTTAGAAAAATTATGTCACTTTTGGCTGTGGTGGTGCCAATAAGAAAAATATAAAACAGCCCAGAAAATGACAAGCTAAAGTACCTGTTAATATGCTACTTTTAACCATGTGAACTATATTTGTGGTTATATAATAAAGTATAAAACAAACCAGAAAATTGTGTACAGCATACAACTTCTTAGCACGTCAATTTTGCCCTCAGGGGTTAAAATTTAAATGGGTTCTGGAGAAAACGGAGAAGTGAAAGAGGAGGAAGCAATTAGAAGGCTGGAGGACAAAGGGCGATCATGCTGAATTGGAGAAGCTGGTGCAGAGCATTGGAAGGAGAGGAGTAAGGGATAACAAGAGGAACTGGGCAGAACCACAACCATCAAGAGGCTAGACACTGCATTTACACTCATAAACACACAAGTTCAAACAATGATGGAAAGAGGAAAGAGAAAAGCAAAACTACAAAAATAATAATAAAAACAAGAGAGAGAAGAAAACAAGAGCAAACAAACAAACCAAGAACAAATAACAACAGTAACAATAACGAAAAGTCCAGGTTTTTCTCCGTTGTCATACATTGTAAACAATGTATGGAGACAGTGTCCTGATGCTTACTAATTAATCCCCAAAAGCCACAGAGCCTGTGTCCTCTGGTGGTTTGCAGCCTTCAGCACATCTCCTGTGGACCTGAGCCCAGCTGAGAGCTGCTACAAGAATCCAGAAGCCACTCCAAGTGCTGAGCTCCATGGACTCTCTCTCCAAGATGGTTTTCCTGCTTATCACTCTCTCCTGCAGGACAGCTGAAGCCTCCTCCTGGCTCACAGGTAGCTGGTGCAGTCCCTCAGGGCATTAGTGCAGTCATCTGCTATTCCCCTCCACTGCTGTGTCTCTGCTGCAGCCTCTCTGGCCCCAGAATTTGCTGGGTGTTGGCAGGTTTGGACCACTCCTTTCACACAGTTCTGTTTCAGGGAGAAGGCACTGTTGGATACCTCCTTCTTCTTCTTCACTGGAGAGTCTCTTAACTTTCTCTGTGGTCTTCAATTCGTGCCTCAGTTCCTTTCTGGGTCGAGGGTGACCTGTCACTCTCCTTCTTAACTTGCCCACATTGTCACTACTTTCCATGTTTGGGTGGCAGCCCTTGGAGTTGTTCTCTCTGTTGCTTAGCACTCCATCATCTTGCTGCTGACTCCACCCTGAACTTTCTTACATAAATGAAAAAAACAGGTTTAAAACATTGAATAATTCTTCACCAAGTTGTGAACCAACAGTAACAATTTTACTTTGTCACCTGTGGACATCAGTTCTGTAAGTGTTTGTTGCTTAAAAGAGCAACTATGCATTGCATTTGCAGTTCTGTGGGTTGGCCATTTGGATGGGGTCAGCTTCGCAGTTTTCTGAGCTGGGCTCATGTACACAAGTTCAGTTTATGTCCGTGTTGGCTAGGACAGGAGGGTTCCTCTTTATTTCCATGGTCTTCCATCAGCAGCAGGTGGGTGTGGGCTTGTTCTTACTGCTCAAGTCCCATAGTCAGGGTTTCTGATACACACTGTGGATCAAAGCAAGCTATAAACTGGACCCATATTTTGTGACACTGATAATCAAATCCAGAGCCTTTACATTGAGCTATATACCTAGCCCCCTTTTTAAATATTTATTTTGTAATAGGGTCTCACTAAATCACTAAATTACCCAATTAGAATTGAACTTCTAATCTTCCTGCCTTAGACTCTCAAGACAGCTGTGTTATGGTTTGTGTCTAGTTGTCTCCCCAAAGCCTTGTGCAGTTATTGGGTGGGGACTTCTAGAGTTTATGACTGACTCATGATCCACTGGGATTATGTGTCTTAGTTTTAGTACTGTTGGGATTATGGGTGTGGCCTGAGATGGATAGCCTGAGGCAGAGAGCCTGAATGTATTATAAGAGAGACAGAGAAACAGAATCTCTCTCTCTGTTGCTCTCTGTTGCTCTGGTTGGTCAGTTGCCTCTGTCGCCATGTTGTTGCTGTTCTGTTGCCATGAACCGCTGCTCTCTGCCGTGTACCAGTTTGCCTTGGAGCCAGCCAAGTATGGACTGAAACCTCCAGTAACTGTGAGCTAAATAAGCCTTTCCTTCCTTCATTTTGGATGTCAGGTATTTGTCCCAGTGAAGAGTAACTGAGACAAATAGTAACTGGGAGTAACTGGGATTATCGATATGTACCACCAGACCCAGCCAGATTGCCACTTCTTAATGGAATGAGTTATAAGGTCAGACTGAAAGTGTATAGGTACAGGAAGGAAAGAACCGTGGCTCCCTTTATGAGTGCTGACCATACTAGTCTGGTGTGCCGACCCCCAGCTATGAGCACGGTGGTGGTGGCTATTTCTGTGTCCATGTGTGGTTACATTTTCTGGTCTTCACTAGTCCTTGGTCACAGCTTGTTTGCAGTAGTGCTACGCTTTGTGGTGTCCACTGGCCTCCGCCCTTGTGCCCGACAACTCTGTCTCAGCTACTTGACCTCCTCTCAGAGAGGCTGCATGGAAGCTCGCAAAGTCATGTGCATGTGTAAGGGGCTCTGGGGCCTTCCCGTCAGCTCTCATAGCTATGGCCTGTTGGCAAAGCTTCAGCCATTCTTTTCTAATCCTGTGCTCTGATTAATGGAGAAAATTTCACTTTTATTGTCCCCCTCCCCCCACCCCAGTGAGGAAGCCTGTCTCTGCAGTGGCTGGGGCAGGTCTGTAGCAAAACTAGAGCTCTGCTCTCCTCATTCCAAGACACTGTGGGGCTTGAGGTGTGGGCCCCATCCTGCTCTGTGACCCTAGCAAGCACCATCCCAACCTCCACAAACTTCCTGACTTGTGTTAATAAATTGTAAAGCTTTCTGCTCACCATCACCAGCTTCCCTCTCATCTACCAGTTTGCAAACATGCTATCATTTTTCCTATCTTAAAACACAATCTTTTTACTCCATGTCTCTTCTGTGTATTATCCAGTTCTCTACTTCTTTGAGATGAGCTCTTAAAAGAGATAGCTGCACTCATTGCTCCCAATTAGGGCTTCTAGCTCCCACAAAGCTGTCTGGTCAGGATCCATCTGCCTCTGTTCTGAGACCCCTCTTGGCAAGGTGGCTTGCTGAGGTCAGTGGTTATCCTCCATCCTGACTGTGTCCCCAGGGTGGCCACTGTCTATTCCAGACACACTTCCCTCCCTTGGCATCCAGGACACCTGGCTCCTGTATCTCCTCCCTTGCCGACTGTTATGGTTTATGTCTAGTTGTCCCCCCAAAGCCTCATGCAATCATGGGGTGGGGACTACTAGAGTTTGAGACATGAGTCATGATCCACTAGGATTATGTATTACAATTGGTCCCTCCCTGGAGCATGACCTGGGGCCTGCCTAGGATATGATTGGCTCCTCCCTAGAGCGGGATCAGGGGCCCATCCTGGGGTATGATTGGTTCCACCCTAGGGCACAATGGGCCCACGTCAGAGTGACTGAGCACAAGGAGACTTTTTAAAGAGCTGTTACTCTCTGCTCCGGTGAGTTGGTTGAGTTGTTGTTCTTCCGCCATGAACTGGATGCCCTCTGCCCTGTTCCACTCAGCCTTGGGCCAGCCGAATATGGACTGAAACCTCCAGCAACTGTGAGCTAAATAAACCTTTCCTTCCTTCATTTTGAGTGTCAGGTATTTGTCCCAGCAACGAGTAAAAGTAACTAAGACACCGACTTGTCCCCATTTCCCTGACCACAGAATGGTGGAGAGCCCCGAGTTTCAGGCTCTAGGACTTTTGTCTTTCATGTGCAATTTCATCCGACCTCATGGCTTTCTACTCCAGCTCTGTGCAGTGATTCTGCCCTCGACCCCAAACTCACAAATCCAATTAACATCTATGCTACGATGGGTGTTTAACCTGCATTTTGAATTTAGCATGCTCAAGACTGAGTCTTGATTGTTCCCCAAACCTGCAAGCTTCGCTAGTGCTGGAGAAGGCCCTCAGGTAGAGGAGTGGTGATCCAAATAATCCCGCTCATGGGAAGGAAATCTGCCACTGGGATTTTAACCTTTTATTCCCTGGCATATCCTGCCCCTTAACCTGTGTCAGACATTTTTATGAAGTATAAATGCTATAGTGGACATTTGATGGTTATGGTACCACATCCCTGTTCCCTTTTATGATTAGCTTCATTCTTATTTTTTTCTTGGGCAACCTACTAGTTCCTGGGTATGGGCTCCCTTCACCTTCACCCCGAGGTCTTAATCCAGTCAACTTCTCTTCCCCCTCCCTGCTCCCATGACTAGAGTGTTCTGTTCAGGAGTGGACACATGACCCATTTTCACTCACTGAGAGAAAACTTGGTGTTGCTGAGTGACTTGTCCCCATTTCCCTGACCACAGAATATTGGAGCGCCCTCCAGCTGGTACATCTGGTATTCAATACAGCTGGTATTTAAAGCCACGAGGCAGAATGGAAACTCTTATTTACTCTTTCTCTGAGTGATGCCACCTCAGGATGTAATGCTTAGACAGCCATTTTACAATCACAGGGAGGCTTGCAGCTTCTGGGCTGAGTGCACCAGTTCCACAGAGAAAGCTGGTAAGAAGGCAGAGAGCAGGAGAGAATCTGGTGTTTGGAGGAACTCTTGGGACTGCTTGATCGACTCACACTTGAAGTCACATTCAAATCTGGACTTTAGCTGAGATATGTAACAAAATTTCTTCATGTTGTGGGCCACTGGGATGGAGATTTTTTTTTTTTTTTTTTATGTGTGGCTGAAAGAGTCCTCACTGATTTTCTACCTAATTTAAAGGGTTGTTGTGAGGTTTAAATGAAAGCACTTGGTGAAGCATGGCATACAAATACCACTTGATAAGTAGCAACCCATGTTGTGGTCGTGATGGGTTTGTTTTTACAGAGTTCTGTGACCTTTGCAACTAAATCTCAGTGTTGGTCTGTTTCTGTTATTCTCTTCATATTCAATTTCTCCCCACAGAAGGGTAGCTGAGCACCTGCCCAGCCACAGGCTCTCACCCGCCAGGCTGGGCTGCACAAGTTCCTTGCACACAACAGTGGAAAACACTGGGGTCACATGCTAAGGCCCAACTCTTCTCATGTCTTATTTTCTCCTGTTTGGCAACGTTGGTCTGTTTCAAGCTTACTCATGAATGTTCTCAGCAAAGCACTCCAAATGCCATTTTCAGAAACCTACATCCACATGAAAACAATGGCAACAAGAAAAAGGTGGAAACTTTCTAGTATGGGCCCAGATTTTAAAAAAGTGATAAAGAGGTTATTGTGTGTTCGAACTTTTCACACAAAAATTGGAGGCAATTTAACACAAGAATAATAAACAGAAGAAGGCTAGCTAATGCAGAGCAGATGGGCCTGAAGGGCAGTGCTAAGCATTTCAACATCTGCCCCTCTGGACTTCTGGGCTCAAGATGACTGAGTGCTGGTTTCCTCAGCTAAAAATAAAGGTAATGACCCTGGGGAACACATAAATATGGCAGGTTGCATTTCTAGGGTGGTTAGTGGACTAAGGTTTTCAAGAACTTACTTCATAGCCAGTATTTGGCATTCACTAATTTAACCCTGACCACAGCTCCATATTAATGATGAGAAAACCAAGCCTCCAAGAAAGTGCAGCTCTCTTACCAGAGGGTGCACAGCCATCTCGAGAGCAGTCAGGATCAATCCTCAGTCTGTCCACTGCTTATACCACAGTTCTGAAAAATGGGCTAACAGAGGAGCAGGGAAAAAGGGGCCTGCCCAAATAAATTTGAGAAACACGGATGCATGTGGACATATAGACACACATACAGTAATATCCATATTTGTTATTCAATAAACTACACTTTTAAAGAATACAACTTGATAAGTTCTGATATATAGCTCTACCTTGAAAACTATCACTATGGTCAAGACAGTAAGCGTATCTAACATTTCCAATTTCTCATTTTGCTATTTTATAATTTTCCCCTTCTACCCCTTCTGTTCCTTCAACTTCTACTCCCATGACTAGTCTGCTCTCTGTCACTGCAGATTTGTTGCATGTCTTAAAGTTTTGTATAAACAGAATCAGACAGTAAGCATTATTTTTGTCCATCTTGTTTTATTTAACATTATTATTTGGAGATTTACTCATGTTAATACATGTTTACTCATTTATAATGCTGAATAATATTCTACTGGAAGAATATGCTACACTTCTATCTGTGTGTGGTGACACATACCTGTAATCCCAGCACTCTGGGAGGCTGAGACAAGAGAACTTCAAGTTCTAGACCAACCTAGTGACTTAGCAAGATCTTTTTCCAAAAATGAATAAGGCTGGAATTATAGCTCAGGGTGAAACCCTGTGTTCATCCCATTTTTTTAAAAAAGATAAATTAAACAAAAAGACTATGGTGCTATTTGTTTATCTGTTTATCTACAGATGGACATTCTGGTTGTGTCCAGTTTGAGGCCATTACAAATAAATCTGCTATAAATAAATGCTTGTGATCAAGTTTTTGTGTCTACTTTCTTTCCCTTTGGAAAATTCCTAAGAATGGAAAGACTAGATTATTTGACAGGTATATCACTAACTTTTAGAGAAACTGGGAAATTGTTTTACACCATTTGATGTCCCTGCTAGCTGCACATAAGAGATCCAGCTGCTCCTCAACCTCTTCAGCAGCACTTTAATGATTAGTCTTAATTTTGGCCATGATAAGTGGTGTATAATTACCTCTTACTCAAATATCTTATGGTATTAATTGTATTTCCTTATTAACTATGGATTTTATGTTTTCATATACTTGTTTGCCATATATATGTGTCTGTTCAAACCTTTAAAAATTTTTCCTATTTTTAAATCTCGTATTTATTTGGTATAGGGTCTGTTACGCAGCTCCAACTCATCATGATCCTCCTCCCCAGCACTGGAATTACAGGTGTGTGTCACCACACCCAGTTTGGGGGCCTACATGTCACACCCTGGATTCCAGGGTGGTCATGGCATGGGGTACAAGGAATTGAACCCAAGTCCTTGTACTTGCTAGGCAGGTGCTTAGACCGCCAAGCTATCTCCCCAACCCAGTAAGTGTTCAATTGAATTTTTCTCTTTTTAAGAAATGGCATGTTGCTATGTCCTCCCGGCTGGTCTAAAAACCTGGGTTTAAATGATGCTCCCACCTCAGCCTCCTAAGTAGCGGGGACTACAGATATGTATCATCACACCTAGTGAGTTTTTCTTTCTGTAATCATTGACTTTTGAGAGGTTACTAAATAATTTGAATATGTCTTGTTTGTTTAAAATATCGGCCTTTGTGTTGACTATTAAATTTTTAAATTTTTGATTTTCTTGAAGTCTGGGATTATATTTTCATTTTAAAGAGAAAGAAAAAAATGATTAAAATGATACAGAATTTTAAAACAAGATAATAAGTTAATAGTTATATTGCATAGAGTTATCTTCTAAGCAGTTGCTCAGCTTGTAAGATATAGGCATGCAAAACTGATTAAACAATATAAGCATTAATTGTCCCTTTCTTTTCTTTTTTCACACCAGAAAGATACGTTTTATTAAAAAAAACCAACACTTTATCAGAAAGTCTAATTAAATCCAATGTTAACTCAAGCTCTTAAAATTGTTGAAGAAAGCTAACAGGGTATATGAAAGAAAATCAGACAGAATTGCTGACAATTCTTTGATGGAAAAATAAGTTGCATGCTTATTATACCAGTTGCCTTAATGATTATCAAGCCCAAGTTTTGTTTCTCAAAAATAGGTTTCAGTGTATACCAAGAAACTATACAAACATCCCTAATAATACAACAATTGAACAATGAAGTTTAAATGTGTACAAGAGCCAAACATGACAATATACACAAGCAATTTATGAAATAAACCTTTCCATCCTAGAAAATCAAAATGGGGAGAACTCAGCAAAGAGTATCATACAGCAAAGAGGCAGCAGCAAATGAAACAACCCTAATCATCCTCCACTGACTAAGCCACAAAAAGATAACCAGTAATGTGTAGTTTTTTTCTTTCTCCTCAGCCAGTTCAGTTCTCTTTAGATAAATTTGGTTTCTGAGCAGTAGGTATAGAAATTAATTTTCTTCCTCTACTCAGTTACCACCTGTATTAGTCTGGGTTTTACTAGAGGCACAGATATAGTTCAAGGAACAGACATAACTCAAAATGTAGAAATGTATAAGAAATGATAAGATTGGCTTTCGATGATCAGCCACAGACTTAGAAGAGGAAGCCTGCAGTGGGCATCTGCACACCCTAGACTAAAGGATTCAGTTCCAAGATCTGAAGCTCACTACAGTGTCTTATGTAAGCCGCTATCAGTTGGCTGATGGGTTTGTGATGGAAGGCTGAAGGATCCAAACCAGAGGCTGAAGAGCCTGCTGGAAGCCAGGAGATGAAGTCGAAGTTGACTGTGAAGACTGAAGTTCCTCTGAGAATAGACCTCTGAATCCTTCCTTAACCTCTTTATATGCCTTTTTTGTACTGAGTCACTCTGGGGTGGGGGGGACCCTAGGGGACCCTCCCCACTTTATGGGGGGGAACCTCCCCACTTTAAAGGGGGGCCTCCATGTTCTAGGGTAGGGGGCCCTCCATGCCCTCTCTTGGCTGGAATCCTTCCCACACCATGAGGTGGACCCCCATTGCCCAGAGTGTGGAACCCAGAGACAATCTAGCCAAGTTGAAACAATCTTTTGAGCACTATACCACCATTTCTTTATTTTCTTCTTTTTCCTGGTTTTCTCTAACAACATTTTTCCTTTGGTTTGACTAGTTGATCCCAAAAAGGCTTAGAACCTAAAATAAGTGTATCAACTGTTATTGGAGTAACACTTGGGAAGTGCAATTCTAGAAAAGGCTTGCTGAATTTTCTTTCTCTGAGAAGTGTGTGTTCATCTCAGATGCCCATTTCTGGATTGTGTCTTTGAATTTTGGGACCCTAATGGTTTTTAGTTTTTTATAGATTCTAGATAGGAGACCTTTGTCTGAATACTTATTAGTTAAAATCTTTTCAAAATTTGTGGGTTGTCTTTTCACTCTGTTGGTAATTTCTTCTGACGTGAGAAAATTTTTAGCTGAAGGAGGTCCGATTTGTTGATGTTTTCAAGTGTTAAATGTGCATTTTGATTTTTGTCATGAACTTTTTTTCTACCCCGATGTCTTCAAGATTCTCTGCGACTTTCTCTTCCAGGAGATTTAATGTTTCTCTTTTAATATTTAGATCTTTAATCCATTTAGACTTTAGTTTAGTGCATGGTGATAGACTTGGGTCAAGTTTTAGTTTTTGGCATGTAGAGAGCCAGTTTTTCCAGCACCATTTGTTAAAGAGACTATCTTTCTTCCAGTACGCATGTTTGGCCCCTTTGTTGAAGATAAGTTGGCTGAGTGTGTTTGTATTTGCTTCTGGATCTTCTAATCTATTCCATTGATCCTCAGGTCTTTTTTTTGCTAATACCATGCTGATTTTACCACGGTAGCTCTGTAGTATAACTTTAGGTCAGGAATTGTAATACTTCCTACCTTGTCTTTGTTGCCCAGAATTGTCTTTGCAATTGTGGGTCTTTTTTGGTTCCAAATAAATTTTAGGAGTGATTACTCCAGGTTTGTGAGGTATGTTGATTGTATTTTGATAGGAATTGCATTAAATCTGTATAACAATTTAGGGAGTATGGCCATCTTCACAATGCTGGTTCTTCCTATCCAGGAGCAGGGAATATCTTTCCATTTTCTGAAGTCTTCAAGGATATCTTTTTTCAGAGTACTGTGGTTCTCATTGAAAAAGTATTTTACTTCCTTAGTTAGGTTAATTCCTAGGTATTTCATTTTCTTCAGTGCTATCATAAAAGGTACTGTTTCTCTAATTTCTCTCTCAGTGTGCTTGTTATCTGTGTAGAGGAATGCTATTGACCTTGTAGCCTGCTATGCTACTGAATTTGTGTATTAATTCTAGTAGCTTCTTAATAGAGTTTTTGGGGTCTTTCAAGTAGATTATCATATCATCTGCAAATAGTGATAGTTTTACTTCTTCTTTACCTATTCTTATTCCTTTTATTTTTCTTTCTTGTCCAATGACTGTAGCTAATGGTTCCAGAACTATATTGAATAGGAGTGATGATACAGGACATCCTTGTCTTGTACCAGATTTGAGAGTAAAAGACTTCAGTTTTTCCCTGCTTAGTATTATGTTAGCTGTTGAATTGTCGTAGCTGGCTTTTATCAGGTTGAGGTAGAGGCCCTCTATTCCAGTTTTCTGTAGGACTTTGAACATGAATGAGTGTTGAACTTTGTCGAAGGCCTTCTCAGCATCAATTGAGATGATCATGTGATTTTTGGTTTTGGCTCTATTGATATAGTGTATTGCATTTATAAATTTGCATATATTGAACCATCCTTGCATCCCTGGGATGAATCCTACCTGGTCATGGTGTATAATCTTTTTGATAATTTGTTGTATTCTAGTGGCGAGGATTTTATTGAAGATTTTGGCATCTATATTCATGACAGAAATTGTCCTGTAGTTTTCTTTTTTAGTTGCATCTCTCTCTGGCTTTTGTATTAGCGTAATACTTGCCTCTAGGAATGATTTTGGAAGGATTGCTTCCTTCTTGATTTCACTGAAGAGTTTGAGGAGTATTGGGATTATGTCTTCTATAAATTTCTTGTAGAATTCAGCAATAAATCCATCAGGTCCCGGACTTTTCTTTATTGGTAGGCTTTTTATTACATTTCATACTTCGTTGGCTGTTATTGAGAATTCTTATATCTTCTTGATTCAGTGTTGGTAATTTGTACTTTTCTAGGAATGTGTCCATTTCTTCTGTGTCTTCAATTCTGTGAGGGTAAAGATTCTCAAAGTAGCTATAAATGATCCTCTGAATCTCTGCTGGGTCTGTAGTAATTTTACCCTTTTCATTTCTTATTGCTTGAATTTGAGTCCTTTCTTTCCTCTTT
>PVKN010037660.1:0-11198 GCA_004027915.1 Capromys pilorides
TTCTGCTGGATGATTAAGACCAAGTTAAAGAAAGAACTGTACAAATAAAAAATAACTTTTGCTATCTACCAACCATGGATATTCTAATACTTAAATCTCAATAGAATTTTTTCTATTGAATTCAATAGAATTTTTTCTGACTGGCACATGCCAGTCAGGTGCTTTTGCCACTGAGCTGTCTCCCTAGCCCTCACAATGAAAATTTAAGTATGCTACAAAATGCCATCATAATTTTCATGCTGCAATGTTATATATGATTTTAATTTCTAAATTAGGTAGCATTTAGCCTCATTGTTGTTAACTTCTTCCCTAGATCTGGGTTAACGATACAACCTAACAGCACACTCTGGTACCCACATAGATTGCTCAGCATTCTCCAGAAAAATGGAAGCATATCCTCTACCTCAAATTAGATTTTTTTTTTCTTGACTTACTTGATGGAATTATCTTTCTGTTGCTGTACTTCCACCTTTTGTGCCACAAATATTTTCACAAATGAAGTGGGAAGGATTATTTCTCCCTTTTGTTTTTGTAACTGAACTTTGATTGTACATTGAGAAACCAGTATCCCATATTTTAGAAGAGGAAGCCAGCACACAGGCTCCCATAACCTAATACAACCCATCTGTGAAAACAGAAGCAAACTGAATTAACTTGTCTGAAGGATAATGACAATAACACCAGAGAAATTAGCCCCAAATCTGGATGGAGCCAGTTAATATCACCAACTAAAGTCTGAAAACAATTTTGGGTTGATCTGAACAGTTTGGGGCACAATATGTCTGTTGGATAAATTGACCCAAATATAGAGAAGTTATCATAGCTCACACTTCTTTGGAGGTCACCATCAGCCTTCCATTATTTAAGTGGGATGTCAAAATCAAGTGACTGCTTAAACTCCACTGCTTTTAGATTGTACTCCAAACCTTGATATCTATTTGTAAAATATCAGTGCTTTTCTATACCAATTTAAGACTGTAAAACAAGCAATCAACCTCACTAGGAATCAAAAGAACTTTAAGTAATCTTTTAAAATATCCCCATTATTGTAAA
This sequence comes from Capromys pilorides, assembly GCA_004027915.1. NCBI lineage: Eukaryota > Metazoa > Chordata > Mammalia > Rodentia > Capromyidae > Capromys > Capromys pilorides. Next base: position 1,054 of record PVKN010037660.1, read on the forward strand.
TCTTTTCTAAAAAAATGTTTTTAGTACAGGGCCCATAGGATCTTACTACACAGATCAGACTCATAGTGATCCTCTTGTTTTCAGCCTCCCAAGCACTGGGATTACAGGCACGCACCACCATGCCCAGTCTCAGTCACCCTTGCAGGGTGCCCAAGGGGTGGGGCCAGCGTGATACTATGAGGATTGAATTCCGGTCCTTGAGCCTGCTTAAGCAGGTGCTTTAGTCTGCTGAGCTATCTGGTCAGCCCTGTAAATCTTAACAAATACAATTAAAAAAAAAAAAAACTAAAGGCAAACTTTTTATCTTGAGAATGTACACAGCCTTTTAAACTAACTACCTTGGGGGACTAGCAAGATGGCTCAGTGGTCTAAAGTGCCTGCTCAGGTAAGCTTAGGCAATGGCAGGGACCACAGTTCAATCCCAGGCACCACATGCTGTGCAAGCCCCACCCCCAGAGCAGGCTGAGCCGGCCATAATAAAAATAAATACATAAACTAGTTACCTTAAGGGACAAATGTAAAATCTTCTCTTTCAGTGTCAAAGATAATGGAAAGAGGGAAAATCTGTCTATTTCCTGCCTTTTTACAGTTCTCTATTTCTGGTGGAAGGGCCCATTGTATCTCTCGGCTCAGCAGTCCGGCACGGTTGTTGCAGCAGACCTGTAGCTGCCATACTGGAGGTCATCTACACTTGTATTTGAAAGGCCCTTTATCATGTTTTTCCTTTAACTAATTAATTTCTTTAACCCAATATTTCCCTTTTGTTATTGATAATTTTTTAAAATTTTTGTCAAGGAAAGAATAACCAGTTGAGTGATACATGAGTCCAGAGTGATTTAAACAGTATTTTTAGCAGACTAAACCAATAATTCTGATTTTTCCACATACTCAGCATCAGTGATACCAGGCAAAACCTGGAGACCTCTTTGTATTGGGGCTCTGCCTCTGGATGCTGCTTTTACTTCATTGCCTCATTGTTGGGTGTGCTGCTAGTGCTGGGAATGGGCTCCCTCACCCACATTTCCCTTCCCTAAGAGACACAGGGGCGATGGCCCCATAGCCATGGCCACTGTGTACTACAGCTGTCACTGTGGCTCTGACTGCTGGATGTTTTGTTTCTGCCCTGGCAGGCACTATCTTCAACATAATAAATTTTCAGTTCTGGCAGTGTGCACAGCAAATACAAGGCTATGGCATGCTACAGTCCTGACCTTACTTAGCCCCAGGCACACAGGATGGTAGTTGGTGGTATGAGCCAACCTCCGTGGCTGGGCCTGTTCTGTGGACATAGAGGCACCTGGGGAATCCCAGCTGGGTCAGTGTAGGACCAAAGTGCAGGGCCCTCCCTGAACCTGGCCTGTGCTCCTCCCTCAAGCAGTATCACTAGGCTGCTTGGAACTAGCCACTCGCGATTTAAAAGAATTTTTCCCTTTCTCATTTTACTGAGCAAAGCTAAAGGATTCAACCTATATCTTTGTTTTGCCCCCCTTGTCCCACTGGGGTTTGGAACTTGATTCTAAAGGAGCACCCCAAGTCAAATCCTTTGTGATTATAAAAAATTGTCTAACCAGGATCCAAAAAGGAAAAGTAAATATAGAAATCAAGTATGCTGAAAGCACTTCTACATACGTATACCTCTATGATTCTTGAGACTCTGTTTGTCCCATTTTTAACCCAGTGTAAGTCATTTTTGGCTTCTCTCAAACCTACTCCTCTCTTAAAGTTTGTTTAATCTCTCTGGTCCTAATGAACCTGTTTCTGGCCCTAGTGAGACTCCATCTCCATGCTTTACACCTGATGTTCCAGGACCAAGGCGCACCTGTGCTGACCACTGGCTTTACCCAAGTCACATCCCTCCCTATGCACATTCTTCAGGAGTGTTCCTGCTGCCCACTCATCTCTTACTGAGTGTCCTCACTGCAGGTGCCAAATGTAGGGACTTGTTGCTCTCTCAGTGCACCCCAGTGAAAAAAGGTGGCAGGAATGAGGAAAAAACAGACAAGAGCCAAGAGCTGGGTTTTGGTGGAAATCTGTTTGTCTGATTGGCAAAAGATCTAAAGAACAACAGTAGGGGCATTTATGTATATCTTTGCATAGTTTAGTATCAGGAGATACAATGTTGCATAGCAACTTATAGCTGAAATTGACCAGACAGGATGTTTTTTCAAGACTGAGGTAGCTTGACTGCATTAGGCATTGAGGCCTTGTCTTACCCCCACCACCACACATATTTCCAGTTTCTATTGCTCCCAACACTGCCTCAGCCTCCCAAGTGCTGGCATTACAGGCATATGTCACCACACCCAGCTAATAGTTTAAATAAAAAAACAAAACCTAACTTTCAGTGTAGGAAGCTCCTCCTGATCCTCGTCTCAGTCCAAAAAGTCTATATTTATAATTCCAAAAATATGTTATTGGAATTCCACCAAATTAATTCCAATCTACCACTCCCAATACAACCTAAAGTGAAAATAAAGACACTAAAGCATATTTACAATTATCAGGAGCCAAGGGGCCCTAAGTCCAGCCACGAAGATGGCTTTCTGGAACAAAAAAAGCCAAACCAGGGCTGTACCCAGGTTTTATTCAGTCATAAAGGAGGACTGGCTTGAGGATGAATGATTGAGAATTGTGGGAAGTAGGTGAGTACTGTGAGCTGGGTTAGGTAGGTGGCCTGCTTTTACCTTTGTCATATGCAGAGAGAAGGATATGCAGAAAAAGTAATTTGAATTATACTCTTGAAATAGTATCTAATGTTTTGGGCTCTGGTGTTTTGGCTCTGATGTGTAATCTTTAAAGCCCCAGGAAGTCATAGCCTCTGTCTTGAGGCTTGATCCCAGCCAACACTGTGCAGCACTGGCTCTTCGTCCTGTCTTGACCTGATTCATATTGGAGAACAACAGGTGTGGGTTATCAGGGACTGACACATGCTGTCTTCAAAGACTGCCACCAGCACCATGGCCAGAGCAATTGAAGGGATAAAGAAAAATCCTAACCAGCTCTGTACATATCAACACAAGGAAATACGGTCGGGCATAACCAAAATGGAGACAATCGCTCTTCTTTCAAGAAGAGCTGCTTGGGTGGTTCTCCACATCTCGTGTCTTCAAGAAACACTTCAAAGGGCCAGCCAGGTAGCTCAGCAGATTAAAGCACCTGCAAGCAGGTGCAGGGGCCAGGAGTTTGACCCCTGGACCTGCAGTGCCAGCCCCACCCCCAGGGAGTGCTGAGATGACAACTGAGATTGGGCGTAGTCAGTAAGAGTTGTTTATAGTTACGCCTATAATCCCAGCTCTTGGGAGGCTGTAAACAGGCAGATCACTACAAATCTGATCTAGTAGTGAGACCCTGAATACCCTTCCCTAAAATACACACACAAAAGCACTTCAAATATAAAGACACATCTATGTCAAATGTAGGACAGTCTGGCTGGTGGTTAGTGGCTCCAACAAGGCCCCAAGTATCCTGGTATTGATCTCCAACACTGGGACTAGAAGGAAAAAACTATTTCTTGGTCAGGAACGTTAAGCATCAAACATTCAGCAGTCTAGATAAATAATACTTTAATGTAATATTTTTAACAAATGCAAATCAATGCAAAAAACAAACACCTGTGAAGGCTAAAGCATCAGAATTTCAAATAAACCCAGAGTTAGAAACAGTGTTAAAATGCCTAACCTAAGGGCCAGGAAGATAGCTCAGTGGACCAAGCACCTGCTTAGAAAAGAACAGGGACTGGGGTTTGATCCCCAGCATTACATCCTGTGCCAGCCCCGATCCCAGGAAGGCTGAGTTGGCCACAGAGACTGGGTGTGGTGGCGCACTGCTGTAATCCCATCACTGGGGAGACTGAAAACAGGAGGATCACTATGAGTCCAAGCTGTGTAGTGAGAACCTGTACCAAATACACAATAAAATGAAATAAAGTGTCCAGCCCTATTAGAGCTTGAAGCAAAAAAAAAAAAAAAAAAAAAAAAATCATTCAACTTTTGTAAGAAGTACCCCATCTGGAGGACTTGACTAACCTGTTTCTGTTTTCTGGCCCACACGAACAAAGGTAATAAATACCTGCTGTTTAAGTCACTAAGAGTTGGAGTATTTGTTTGGCAGCGCTAGATAGCATGGAGTTCAAAGGCTGTTCTGCATCAGCGCCAGTTTGATCGTCCTCATCACAGCGTGCCCCCTTCAGCCTCTTAAGCTGGAGACGTTTTCTATATATATATATTTTTTACTCTCCCTTAATAAGGGCTAGCCTGATCTTTTTCAGCTGCTCAAGCTAAAGCCTCTTAATTTCTAAACAAAGCTTTTTTTCCCCCCTATAAATACACAAGAAAGGTACTCTGCATTAAAAGAAATCATTCTACTTTATTTTTGTGTATTTTGTACAGGGTCTCACTATGCAGCTCGAACTCATAGTGATCCTCCTGTTTTCAGCCTCTTCTTCAGCACTGGGATGATAGGTGTGCACCACCATGCCCAGACTTGGTCTCCCACTCAGTGCTCCTGGGGGTGTGGGTGGGCGCTACATGTGGTACTGGGATAGAACGTTAGTGCTTAATCTACTGAGCTATCTCACTAGCCCAAAATGAATCATTTTAATATCCAACAAAGTAGACAATAATGTGTCTACTTTACTTCAGGGATAAAGAAGGTCACTGTATAACAACCGAGTTCCAGTGAACAGGATATATCCCTAAATATTAATACACAAAGCATAGGCTGATGACTCTGTAAGAGAAAATAGATATATCCTCAACAGTTGAGGCTTCAGCATGCCTCTCTTGGTACCTGATCATAAAAGATATAGGAATGGGGCTGGGGAGCTAGCTTGGTGGTCTAAGCACCAGCCTGGTAGGTACAAGGTCCTGAGATTGATCTCAGGTACCGCAGGCTGTGCCAATATACAACCCTAGTTGCACCATGCCAGCCACTGAAACCAAGCATGGTGGCACAAGCCTGTAATCTCTGCACTGGGGAAGCTGAGACAGGAGGATCACTACGAGTCTGAGTTGTGTAGCAAGACCTTATACCAATAAAAAAAAAAATGATATATAGAAATGGAAAACAACACTACCAACCAAATTGACTTAGTTGTATTGATGGAAATTTCTACCAAATGATAGTAAAACATGCCATCTTTTCAAGTGTACATGAAGCATTTACCAGTGTAGATCATGTCTACACTGTGAATCAAATATTAAACAATATAAAAGAATTTAAATCCTACAAAATGCATTGTTTGGCTGTGATGGTAATTAAATTAAACTAGTAACATATAGTTATTTAGAAAAGTATCCAATAGTTGCACACAAATAGTATTGATCTAAGAAACATAATTCAACAAACAGAAAGAGAAATTAGAAATTATTTTGAATCAAAGAATAATGAAGGTACAATTTTAAAAAATTTATGGGGCCAGAAAGATGGTTCAGTGGCCTAAAGTGCCTGCTTAGGAAAGCTTAGGCAACTGCAGTGACCACGGTTCAATCCCTGGTACTACATGCTGCACTAGTCCCACCCCCAGGGCAGGCTGAGCTGGCCATACTACAAAAAAAAAAAAAAAGTAAAAATTCATGGGCTGCACAAATTTTCTGTTCAAGGAGATTATGGGGTCATAGAGGAAAGAGATCGATGATGTATAGTGTACCTAAGGAGAGTCACCTAGAGAGAAAACATTCTCTCAGGCTTTCACAAAGAGCAAACTGGTCAAGCAATGACCGCGACTCATCCAGATGGCTGACACTCACAAAAGATCTACAAAACGCTGTACATGGTTTCAAGGTACATCCTAAGGGGGTTTGACTGACTTTGTCAGATATAAAAATTACATGTTTTATTATATAGGTCTTGCTTCAACTTGGCCTTAACCACCCAGCAGAAAAAGTTTAACCATGAGGCATAAAAAGTAAAGCCAGATTAGTATGCTGATCTGTAAAAGGCTCAAGTCAACAGCTTCTGACATTGCCAGTTCTGCCAATAACCCACTACTATTATGGAATATTGGTCTATGTATACAACTACTTTCTCTTAGTTTAATGAGAAGAAATATTTGTACCAATAGTATTTAGAAGAGTTATCATGTCTGTATCTTGTACTCTGAACAACTCCTATGAAGACAACAATATGCACTGTATCAATTATTGTGGCTATCCTACTAATATATTTTTAAACTGTCTCAGTATTATTTCTTATTAAAGTAATTTTAAAAATTATGGGCTGCAGAAGCTGGGTGTGGTGGCACATGCCTGTAGTCCCAGCACTTGGGAGGCTAAGCAGGAGGATCGGTGTGAGTTCAAGACCAGCCTGGGCTACAAAAAGTGAGCTCAAGGCCAGCCTGAACTGTATAGTGAGACCCTGTTTCAAAAAGACAAAAAAATAAAAAATAAAAAAAAAAATATATATATATATATGGGCTGCAATACTCAATGGGAAATTTAAAGTACTCAGCACATATTAGAACAGACTAAAGGTCTAAAGTCAATGATCTCTGCTTCCTTACAAACTAGAAAAATAAGAGTAAGTCAAACACATGAAACCTGGCACATGGCACATGCCTGCAATCTCAGCACTGGGGAGACTGAGCCGGGAGGATCACTATGAGTCCAAACTGCACAGCAACACTCTGTACCAAACAAAAAAATAAATCCTAAAAAAGGAAGTCGAACTCAATGTAAGCCGAAGTCATACAGAAACAAAGATCAGAGAAGAGCTGGAGAAACCGAAAACAAAAAACAGAGAAATTAATAAAACCAAAAGCTCTGGAAAGGTGAACAAAACCCATAAAAGGCAGAGAAGAAAACAAAAGCAGAGAAAGAGAGAAGAGGAAAGAAAAGGAGGGCCTGGGAGGGAGGGCAGTGGAAAAGAAACAGAGGGAAATAAGAGGAAAAAGGAAAGGAGGTTACAGATATCAATACTACTCAGAGGTCATCACTGCAGATTCTATAGAAGTTAAACATACAGTGAGGCTGTGCCGGCCCCGCCTCTCGAGCACTCTGAGAGGGCGACTGGGACTGGGCGTATTGGCACGCGCCTGTAATCCCAGCGCTTGGGTGGCTGAAAGTAGGGGAATCATTACAAGTCCGATCTGTGTAATGAGAACTTGTAGAACTGTACTAAATACATTAAAAAAAGAATATAGCTTTCTAAAAATGCCATTTTTTTTTTTCCCCCATGAAAAGGAATAGAGTTCCTTGCTTGGCACAATGAGAGAGTCCAAGACGGGGACAGGAAAAGCCTAGGGTGAGAGTGAAGTCCCTTCCGGTGTCAGGAATGTCAGTTAGCTGGTCGGAGCTGTTGGACACGAGTCAAAAGGATGCAGGAGGCAGCTCAAAGGGGCTTCTGCTGGACAGCCGTGGCATTAAAATAAATAAGGATAGTAACTTAGGAGCCAATTCAATGATGACACGCTGCATGGACGAGAGCTTGGTGAGTCTATCCTGAAAGGTATTTATTCGTTCATTTATTTTTTTTAAAAAATTTTTTATGAGCAGAACATATTTATTGAGGGAAAGAAAAGCTCCTGTCTGAGAGAAGCACAGAAGGGGGTGTCCCGAGTGGGTGGTCCCCTTATTCATTCATTTATAATGGAGAAGAAAAGCTTTCTTTTCCTGCAGTACAATCCCAAGTAACAAGTGCACAAGGTGGATGAAACCAGGAAAGCATCATTTGGCAATCACCATAGTAATTATTTAGGCACCTGAACAGTAACAGGAGAGTGATGTCGTCTCAAGTTTCCTCCTTTCAGAGGATAAATTACAAGGGAGGAAGCCCTGGCTTTAGCCTAGAGACAGCAGCTGGCTACAACTCTAGCCTGGCTCTCAGAGGCACTCCGCCAGGCCCTCTTTCTCTCTGGGAGGCGTGGTGGGACCAGCTGTATGTATCTTTCCTCTTGCCACAGCCAAAACATGAGGCGACTTCACCCACACTGTCCAAGCAGACGTCTGGCACTGGGCAGAAGGTGGGGAAAGGAGCGAAGGACGGCAAGCATGCCAAGCAGGAGAGCTCACAGGGAGTCGCTGCCTCCGGACGGCTCCCTGAGGCGGGAGAGGTGCCAGCAAGGAGGGAGAGGAAGCTTGATTTTTCAGGACAAATCCCTGAAGAGGGGAGAGGAGAGATGAGAGAGAGGAAGGAGGTGCAGAGAAGGAAAGAGAGAAGGCTCACGCTCCAGGGACCAGCAGAGGCCGCTGTGGAGACGGGCTGAGCACCGCTGGGTGAACAGTCTGGGCTCCCACCAAACCATATAAACCTAGGAGGTCGGGGAGACCCCTTAGAAGAGTCCTTTCCTGGGCATAGATGCCACATTAGCCCTTGACTAAAGGCAGTCCTGGATTCTCCCTCACCAAGGCTGCCTACAGCAGTCTCGAAAGAATACAAAGCATACCAGCAGCCCGAAGTTGCATGAGATCAAGATCTAACATTAGGGGGCCGGCGAGATGGTCTAAAGTGCCTGCTTAGGAAAGCTCAGGCAACTGTAGGGACTGGGGTTCGATCCCCGGCACCACATGCTGCGCCAGCTCCACCACCAGGGCAGGCTGGGCCAGCCACAAAATAAATAAATAAAGAAACAAGCAAACAAATAAATAAATAAAAAAGAAACTAAAAAAAAAAAAAGATCTAACATCAGGACCAGCGAGATAGCTCAGCAGACTAAGCGCCTGCTTTGGTAAGTGCAGGGACCAAGGTTCCATCCCCGGTCCCGTATGCGGCGCAGGCCCTATCCCTGGGGTGTGCTGGCCACCGTGGTGGCCAATGCCTGTAATCCCAGTGCTGAGGAGGCTAAATGCAGCAGGATTGCTATGAGCCTGAGCTGTGTAGTGAGACCCTGGACCAAATACATAAATGAAAAAAAAAATGCTAACATCAGTTAAAGGAATACAGCATATTGTACCGCCTTACAATGCAAATTTCTCGATAAACATCCACCAGGTACTCAAGAAGGTGGGAAATGTGTTCAGGAGCACTAGAAGAGCCAGTTTCTTAGGAAGAGATCCAGAAAGGACTGAGACAGACTGGCGGACAGATGGAGAAATGAGGCAGCTCCGCAGGCCTGCTCTGTACCTGCAGAAGGCTGACTGAACCGAAGAGAATGATGAGGGAGACATGGCAGAGGCTCGCGGGTAACCAATACGTGAGGCCTAGGAATTCTGTTATTCTTGCAGGGCTTATGCAATTATAGTTTTAAAAAAAATTTTTTTAAGTTAAAAACAATAGAGGTAGGTGGGGTGAGTCCTAGAGCTTTGAGTCCGAGAATTATGTTGATTCCTCTTTCTTTTTTCTAAAAACATATCTTTATTTATTTATTTGGTACAGGGTCCCGCTACACAGCTCACACTCACAGTGATATCCTCCTGTCTCAGCATCCCCAGTACTGAGATTATAGGCGTGTACCACCATGCCCAGTTTCAGTGGCTGGCACGGGGCACCCAGGGTTCCAGAGCCAGCAGGGCATGTGGTACCGGGGATCGAACCCAGTTCCTTGTGCTTGCGAGGTAAGCGCTTAGACTGCTGAGCTATCTTCTCAGCCCTTGCTGCTGCTACCGGCCAGGAGCCTTCAGTGAAAATTGCTATTAGGGACTGGGGAGATAACTCAGTGGCATAAGTGCCTGGCTGACAGGCACCAGATCACGAGGTTGATCCCTGGTACTGCAAAAATAAAATAAAATTTAGAAATTAAATAAATAAAAAGAAAATTGCTGTTAGGCAAAGTCTGCTTTGGGAGGAGGCATCTCAGGAGAGTAAAATATCACAACCTAAATGCATTGCTTTGGCAAGTGGAGAGTGGTGGGTGTTCAGAGGAGCTGTAGTCCTCTGCGGCTGCAGGAGAGGGTCTGAAAGGCTGTCCTTTTGTAAAGGAAATGGACACCCATGAAGGAAACCTGCACTTGTGAAGTAAACAGCAGGTGGCAGCAGGCAGCGGGTGAGGGAAGCAAATACTCCTACCTGACGTCTTCCTCTAGCTAGGAACGTACTGGGGCTGCTGTGGTGGGATGTCTCTCCCAAAGTCCCTGTGCTGGCTGAGTAATCCCCAGGAGGTGTGAGAGATCCTGTGGCCCTTAAGAGGACTCAGTCATGGAGGCATTGCTCTTGGAAGGGTTAATGTAGTGCTCCTGGGGCCCCTGGCCAGCCATTCCTGAGAGGGATGTAGA
>PVKN010037661.1:0-11212 GCA_004027915.1 Capromys pilorides
TCTACCTTTGGGGAATTGTGATATTTAAATATTTTTAAAATAGCAAAAGAGGACTTGATTCACTGTAAATACTAAAGACACATTAGCTATTACATTTACATCCCAAAATGCCTACTGCCACCCTGGCAGATGTTAGTGTATATGTATACTGGATGTCCAGCTAATATATATAAAGTGAACTTCACAGCCTGATGCCCACAGTGAGAGCTTAATCAATAGCAGCTATTGTGGCAATGACTTTGGGTTGTTGTACCAAATGTAGAAAAAACAACACTTAGGCTCACAGGCTGAAGTAGTTCAGGTATTAATTAAGTGAACTGAAAAAACAGATCCTTGGATCTAACTGATAAAGGGGACGGTTTCAAAAAAAATATTAGTCTCCAGTCAGAATAATCCAAGATGAGTCGGGCTCTTCCGAACCGTACAAGTGCCCCCACCTTGGGGGTGCTTGGTTGCTGGCTGAACCCGGGCCAAGTGTCAGCATCCAGAGTCGAGCACCAGTGGTTATTGTGCAAAGGAGGTCCCCTGTGCCCAGTCTTCAGAGTCCCCCTACAGGACCACCTCCTGCCATTATTACCTGGATTGCTGTGACACACTCCTGAAGGTGGTGTCAAAGGAAAGACAGCTTGAAGTTCCAGGGTCAAAAGGAAGCAACCAACTAAAATTGTATTTGTGGTAAGGGGAGACACTTAACGTGGCACCAGACACAAGATTTCTATCCTAGCTCTGTTGGAAGCTTGGTGCGTTTCACCAACTGTAAAGTCATAGTCAACCTATGTCACGCAGTGTTAGCACTCGTGACAGGGGAACACTGTATCAACTCTTGGGTGACAAACATCCATTAGCATCAGAGAGTGCTTAGAGCTGATTTTCCTGTGCTTCACTAGCTTCCTGTCTTTTAGGAAGAATGAAGGGAGGAAACAGAAAAACTGAAGGCTGAGTTTACTTGAATGCATATAAACCATAAACAGAAAAAGTCCCTGAAAAGGAGATTTATCCACATGACTGTTGCTGACATTTTATAGTCATCAAAAATAAGAAAGATGCTGCTTGGCCTGGGGAGATAGCTCAGGGGCACAAGTGCCTGCCTGGCAAGTGCGAGGTCCTGAGTTCGATCCCTAGTTCTGAAGAAAAAAAAAAATTGAAACAAAGAAAGATGCTGCTTTTAGAATTCAGGAGTAAATGCTCCACCTCTTGTCAAATGGGATAAAAAGCCCCCAACTCGCCCCCACCCATGTTTTAATCCTTTATCAAACCACATATAATCGTTTTAAAACATCACCTCAATAAAAAAGAGAAAGGCAATCTTATTTTGGGGCAATTCCTAGCACAAGACTCTTCTTCTAATGTGGGTCGCAACTACTGAGAAGTAAGATTGTGACTAGTCAGTGTTTGAGAAAACTTAGTAGCTTCACGAAGATATTTTAGGCACCTGTTTTATGCAAGCCAGTATCTTGGACCGAGAAACAAAACAGGAAAATAAGTAATGCCCTCCTTTCCTGAAAGCAGGCCTTCATCATTTCTACAGCAATGATAGTGGCTGATGCCACAGTCATTTTATTCATGAAATTATTGAAAAAGAAAGGGCATCAGGCCTCTATAATTTTGTAATGAATCTTAGAAAACAGGAATCTGTCTTTGCTCACAGGAATTAGGGCAAACTGGATGGGAAAATATAATGCCATGCGGTCTCAGGTTGCAAGAAGAAAAATGCCTCTTGCTGTGAGAGGAGGAATACAACTACAAATTAGGAAGCAAGCAGAGCCTGAGGAGATCCTTACAACATTCATCCAGAGGGTGACAGACAACCAGCAGATAGGCACGTAACACCCGGCAGAGGTAAGTGTTAGGAAGAAATATAACACAGTGTCAAGAGGGAGAATGGGGAAGCAGGTGTGTGTAGCCGAGGGTGGTTTGTTTCAGCCGAAGAGCTGGGAAGGCTTTCTAAGTCAGGAGACTTCTGACTGGAATGGAGTGCACAGAACATTCCAGAAGAGGGAGCTGTAAGTACCAAGGCCCTGGGAGGAGAATGTGAACACTGATAGGAACAGAAAGGGTGGATGTGGAGGTGGGAAGAAGTCGCAGAAGATGAGGCTGGGGAGGTGACAGGATGTAGAGAAGGCAGATCTGGGATTAGCCTCTATGGAAAGCAACACTCCTGTTTTTCTTGGTGAGCTTGTGCTAAAATAACTGACATCAGCATGCTATTGGGATGGTGTCTTACTCAGAGGCACAACAATCTAAACTTCAGGGTCCCTGCACCCAAGGTCCTTCAGGGATTTCTGAGAAGTAGCCTGGCCTTTCTCCGATCAAACAATTACACTTCACAAAGTAGCTTTCAGTCAGCAGGCACTAGGACATTGCCACAGAGCCAAGAGTAAGAATTCATTTACACTGTCCCTGCTTCTTTGTGTGGAGGCGGGTTATTGGTTTCAGTGACTGTCAGTCTCCCTCCCAGGCTGCCACGGGAAAAGCAAATGACCATCTGGCCTCCATAGCAGGAGGCGCAGTCTGTCTTTCACCAAGAGTCATACAAAGGCTGATGCCCAGCTCCAGAGGAGGCCTGCAGGGGCTGACCTTGCAAAGTGAATACTAAAGCTACAGCACCGACCCTTACCGAGGTGGCCGCAGGAGCAGCTCTGCTTCTGCTGCGTCCGTTCCGCTCACACATCCACTCCCCTTTGCAGGTCTCTGCTGCCTTGTTGCTTTTCATAAATGATGTTTATTTTTCAGAAAAACTACATGAATGAAGGCTGACTTGACTAAAGGTAAGAAATGACTTGTGGGCTAAACCCACCGTATCCGGATCGCAGTGGAAGGTGTGCTGCGGTGGACTCGAGGAGACCATGGTGAAGAGAAGACTTAGACATGGTCTTTCTTGTGTTTAGAAATAGGTTTTTGTGTTTCGAAATAGTATAATTTATAATTTTAGCTATAACAGGAGCTTAGTGATGAGTAGCATTTTTTTTTAAAAAAAAGCAAAGCACATTGAGTAAGTTCCCTTTGAAACATAAGTGGTGCTGCACTACGACTCAGAACTCACCTCGTCCACTGGATTTAGAAGCCGGCAAAGGCTATTTTCTGGGAAATGTTATTCTGTTTCCCTAAGTAAAAATAAGGTATAATTCCAGGAAAACCTTGTGAAGTAATTAGATAGAAAAAGGGTAAACATAGGATCCTAGACACACTGTTCCATATGACAGCCTACCTGGAGCAGACAGATGTGCATTAGAAAGCAAACAGGTGTCAAGTTTTTGTTGTCCCCCCCCCCCACCTGCTCCTCTGTGTCCAGCACAATGACATCTCAACCTGTCATTGTAGCTTCCTGTTTACCTGTTCTCTACTTAGCTCCAAGCAATGGGGGCTGGCGAGGAATATTTGCGAGGAGGCACAGTCCTGGTAATTTGCCTCCCTGCTTCCTCCCGGGGGCACCAGCTTCTGTGCCTCTTTTGGTTTCTCACTCCTGAGAGCGGCTTCCCTGGTACTTCAGTGTCCCACAGATGTAAGTATAGTTACTTCCTTAATTTCCTTAAATTCAAACCTTTTCTAATGTGTCTTGCTAGGATCCTAACTGAAACAAGATAGAATGTTGGGCACTCCCTGGATGCACCCTTCCAAAGAAAGCAATAAATACAAACAAGAAAACTCCCAGGAAAAATGTAGGTTGATTATGAGGGTTTTATCACCCAGTGTGTTGAATATTAAAATATTCACCAAAATCCAGAGACCGTAGCAAAGGAAACTTAGGAATGAAGATAATGCTTGGGGAAGACAAACAGTAAAAGTGGGGGCTGGGGGAAGCTTGTCTCCTGATTTGGCCAGTTTCAAATTCAGCCTCACATTCAAATCATGTGCATGAGGCTGGGCTATTCAGAACTAGTAGGTTTAGGGTAATGGTGATTACAGAATCACCACTACTAGACTAGAACCTTGTAGGAGCAGGTTGAGGTTCTACAGAGATAGAGATTTTATTGCTATATATTTGCCTCTTCAAACCACTTTTGCTGCAATCCCATAGGTTTCAGAATGTTTCCACCTTTATCTAAAGCTTTTGGATATTCTTAACAGTACGTTAATTTGGATATACTTGAATTTCCCCTCAATTTCATTACTGTCGTCAGAAGAAACATTGGATACATCTCAGTCCTCTTAGATGCTTCAGATTTGCCTTGTGGTATGCAATCTATTCCGGACACTTGTGTACTTGAATGTGTACTATTTTTTGATGAAATGTTCTGTACATGTCTAGAGGTCCCTCAGATCTGAAGGATAGTTGAAGTCTAATCTGGGCATGTCCGTGATTGAAAGCAGGGTAACAAAGCCCCTGACTATTTTAGTATTATGACCTATCTCTCCCTTCAGGTCTGTTAATATTTTCTTTATATATTTAGATGCTGCAATATTGCATGAATACATATTTACAACTGGCATAACCTCTTGATAAATTTGTCATTATATCTTTGTCTCTATTTTTTTACTTATTAAAGTCTATTTTGTCCAAGGCTGCCCCTATTCTCTTTTGGTTTCCTTTGTCATGGAATATCGTTTTTCCTGTATTTTCTGTGCATATCTGTTATGGTTTGTGTCTAGCTGTGCCCACAACGATTCATGTAGTCATGGGGTGGCTTTTGGAGTTGGTGACTGATTGTTGATCCAACGCTGGGATTACAGGTGAGTGCCCTGGGGCACAGACCCTACATTACAACGTAAGGAGGGGAGAGAGGCTAGCCTGCTGCCGGAGCTGCTGTCACTCCTTTTGCTCTTGCCGTTTGTGGCACAACAGCTGCTCTCTGCCATGTGCTACTCTGCCTTGGAGCCAGCTGAGAGTATGGACTGAAGCCTCCATTGACTGTGAGCTAAATAAACCTTTCCTTCCCTCATTTTGGGTGCCAGGTATTTTGTCCCAGCAATGAGAGAAGAGTAACTGAGACAATGTCCTTAAAGGTGGAGTGTGATGTATACAGCGTATAGCTAGGTCTTATCTTTTAACCCACTCAAGCGTTTTTGCTCATTTTTTTTTTTTAAAGAATACAGTCCATTTACATTCAAAGTAGTGAGTGATACAGAGGACTTAATACTGCCAGTTTGCAGTTTGTGTTCTGGTTTTGTGGGACATAATTTCTTTCTGCCTCTCTTGCTGTCTTCCTTTGTAATCTGATGACTTGTGTATTGATATTGTTCAATGCTTTGCATTTGTTTTGTGTATCACTGCACATTCTTTCACTTTGTGGTTACCATGATCTTTGCAGAGAACTAAATTCATGTGGTCATATCCCCATGGCTTACAACTAGTAAGAATGTAAAAGCCATAAAGAAAAATGTCCCAAGCAAAGAAAGATGCTTCAATAATTCATTTACAGAAACATTAAGAATGCCAGAATACATTGTTAAATTTTTTGTTCTTGTTTTGAGATTCTGTACTATATGTACTCTTGCTTGTTACTGTTTTTCTTTATTTGTTTCTGCTGTTTTTACTCTTTAAAATAAAATTTAAAAAAAAAAAAAGAATGCCAGAGTAGGAACTAAATTTTTAAGGTAACTAAGTCTGAGTTTCCTTATGTCAATGTATGCTAAGATTAGGAACTACAATCTGCAATCTTTGCAGCACCGGGAATCTACAAGGTGGGTATGCAAGCAGCATGAAAAGCATCACACTCCTAGCTTGGCACTCTTTTATTTTCAGACCTTGCTGTGTGATAAGCAAGAGGTTCCTCTAAGTCGTATTTTACAAATTTCTTCAGGCATTTTCCCCTTCCAAGTAGGCCATTTTTAAAGTGCTCACGGCATGATTACATTAATGTGAACATTTTATATTAATATTGACTTTCCAAATTTTTAAAGGGAAATTTCACGGTTGGTCAAAGATCCTGGGATAGAGCCCACTAGTGCACTGGCCGTGATGAAATGCAGCCAGCTGAGACTTGGGGAGAGCAGTTGTTCTTTGGGTGATTTACTGTGGCAGGAGTTAGGAATCTACAGAAAACATGTCTGGGAGAGAGAAGTGGTCAACGTCATGCACTCTTTCCTTTGTCTCATTCTGCTCTCATTCTTTATCTACTGCTATTACTTACACACTGCAGTGAATCACCTACCACACAGAAGCAAAAACTTGTCTTAATTATATATCTAAAACTCAAAGCATCTTTTCTATAACCAGGTTCTAATTTTTACTTATGTATTTCTATTTAATCTAAACCTTCAGAAAAACTGACAAAATCACCTAAAGTTGAACTCCACAAATCTGACATCCTTTAGTACTCCACTGTGTGAAATGCTTCTGATACTGTTTTGGACATTTTAATTACAACTGAAACCTCTCGCCAAGCCTGTTCCCACTACCCTAGGTCAAGTCCTCATACCAGATCAGAACCAGAGCTACAGTAACTAAACTATTCTTGGGATGGATGTGTATGTTGTTCAAATGTTTTTAGCATTTTGGGCAAATGGCAACCTGCACTTCCTGGCCTCTTAGTGACAGTCAAAAGCTATATGGCTGGTTTTGACCCGTTTGAGAAGTGGTGTTTTTCAGTTCTGGCAGAGTGTTTAATCACATCTTTTTATCATAGTAACCAGTAATTTTTTAATAGTGGGAAAATGAAATCAAGATAGTAAACCACACTACCCAACAGTCCACACTGGACACTAAAGACAAGCAGATTAGATGCCTTGTGACAAGCCCTTCAGATGTGAGGTTGCATAGCACAGCGTAGCCCACCTGGCCTGACAGATACACTTCTTCACCCATCCTAAACACTGCTGCCAGCTCAGCTGCTTATGTCATTTCCTAGGCCTAATAATTTGCTTCTAAGCATCAAAGGATGAGTCTTTAGTGTGCCCATCAGGCCTGTGTTTATTATTTTGGGAGGGCTGGCACAAGAATAGAACTCAGGGTCTTTGTACAGAGCTATAGATGCCCGTTCCTTTGAGACAAGTCGCTAACTTGCTAAGTTGCTGAGGCTACATTTGAATTTGATCTTTCTGCCGCAGCCTCTCTCCCAGAGTGCTGGCATTACAGATGAAACCACACCTGGCTTTTAGGCTTTTATAACTTGGCTAACCCTGCTTGTCTGGTTTCAGCTCCCACCAGGCCACTACCCAGCAGGTGAACTTGCCAAGAGCTCAATGAGCATGCCCCCATGGGCTCTGCCATCGGTCTGCCTCCTCTCTCCAAGGCCCACATCTAGTACGTTCAACCTGTGAAGAATGCCCACAAACGAAGCCCCAACATGTGTGTTCTTGCTCAGCACTGTTAACCCATGTATCCATGTATTTCATTAACAGCTAAAATTTTCCATACTAACCTTGCTGAATTCTGTCTTGTCTCTCTTTCTGGAACTGCTATTAAACCAAAGTTGGAGCTTTTCACTTTATCATTCTTGACTTCTACCCTAACATTCCTTCTCCGTATCTCTGTGCTGTATTCTGGGTAATTTCTTTACTCTGATTTTTAGTTCATAGTCTAAGCGGCACAAGACTTGTGTTATGAACACCCGGGTTTCCCTCTAGTGTAGTGGTTTTTAGTCTGCGTTTCAGTTAACGTAACAATTCCTTATTACCAAGCATTGCTGGGTATCTAAAAGTAGGAAGACTTTCAAGTTATCTTATAATAGCCATAATGCCAAAAACAAAAGGTCTAGTATCATGTTTTACACATACTTTTATTTGTTGAATAAATGAATATTTGTCCATATGTACATAACCACATAGAGCGAGCACTAGATTTAGAGCAAAATATTTGAGTTCTAATATGCAAAGCCACTTACCAGCTAAGAGGGCTTAGGCAAAGAACTTAATCTAAGCTCAGCTTCCTCAACTGTAAAACTAAGCTATACAGACCCATGCGGCCTTCCACATAGGTTTATTGCAAGGTCCAAAAGCAGAAACATGTGAAAGTGCTATGATTACAACTTAGAGCAATACAAAGATAACTGTAACGAGTAACAGCAATCAAACTTCAAGTTGAGGAATACTTAATCACACCCTTGGATTGTACTGATGGAGTCAAAAAGGAAGTGACAAATAGCCAATTATTAGTGAGAATGAATATGCCATTCTTCTGAGTGGGAAGAAATTGGCAGTACCCTTTAGTCTGTCCCAGCAATAAATCACTTCCTCAACTTCAGGAAGATGTCAGAGACCCACCATCAATAACTCTCTCACAGAAGCACAAGGGCCGAATGTCCCACGTTTATTTACATATTAAATGTGTTTAATACAGTTATGATGGATGTAGTGTATAACACCTGACAGCAGCAAGACCTTCTCAGGAACCAAACACCGACTATATTCTATCATGCAAGTATCTATATATACACAAAAGAATTTTGTTTCTTACAAAAAAACAGAACAAAACAAAAGTAAAAAACTTGTTCAGGGATAAATACAAGATATAAAATGCAAAAGAAACCACAAAATAATAACCAAAAAAACACACATACATTTAACTCTGCCAGAGAACTACAGACAGAAGGGACAGAAGAGTACCTCTGTGATGCTTCAACAAGCGGGCCTATGGATGCAAGCTGTACTTAGTGAAATGACTAAAGGAAACCCAGGTGGCTCAGTGCTTCAGCTAATGGCCAATTGCATGTGCAGGCTGCTGCACTGTAAGTCGGTGGTTAAAACTGTGCATCTCAACTCTAAGTACCAGAACATCTGGCAGCAGCACCCAGAACAGGAAACGCCAACTGGTTAGACAACAAAGGGTTAAGTCAACTACGACTTGTTTCCTGTCAAGAACCAGAGAATTACTTGATACTCTTATTTGTGTAATAGTTAATAAGTTACATGACAAAAGCATGACTGGACATCTACTGTTCCAACTGCATATCTGTAACCTTTACAGTAGTCCAGCCCTTCCAAAGCCTTATGTCTCCTAAGTCAGCCTTGCAGATGTGCCCTCAAACGACCTGCCTCGTTTCCTTCGCTTTAGAATTCCCTTCTTCCTCACTTCTCAAGATAGTATTAGGCAAGTCCCCATTCCTTACTGGGTTCCTGCCCTGTCCTACCCACTGCTGGGGGAGAAGGTCCCTGCAAGGCTGCTTTAAACATACTTGGTTGGGCACTGGGTTGGGTGCGGGCCCGGGAGTGAGTGCAGCTGTCTCCCGGCCTGGCTAGAGGCCAGGCACGCTGGGAGCAGTGCTAAGACACTTGAAGTTCCTAGGGTTGTTGAGACCATGATCACCTACATTTCATGTAGTGAATTCTAAAAATTAAAAACACTAAAAAAGGCATTAATATTAGCCTCCGATTACTGAACGCACTCAAATTTGTAACATACAAAATGGTTTTATCTGAATTCAGGAACTGCCCCTAAGAACTCTGTTTTAAAGAAACAGTACAAAAAGAAAAATTCTAACCCAAAAAACTCAAAACATTTTCCACTAAATACTGATACAAACATGTAACAAAGAGTATAAAAGTTATTCATTTAAATATATACAAACTCTTTGAAACTCAAATACTGTCATACTTATGGAGGAGATTATCTGAGGTGAGGAGGGTACACTGGGAGAAATATATTGCAACAGCCTAGACAGTACTGTCAACTCTATTATACTGCAAACTCGCAACAAAAATGTTTGTTTAATTCCAATGTGGACAGGATTTTCCTTGTGCAACGTGTGGCTATTTCTCGGCGGAGCTCATTCTTTTGGACTTAATGAAGGCCATGCCATGTGTCCGCATGTGCGTGTTTAAGGCAGCTTCTGTTTCGAAGGTCTTTGCACACACCTTGCACTTCCTATCGGACGAGGTGCCATCAGGGGCCTCATCCTCGGGGCCGGGCTTGTTCTCTTGCTGGTTGTCCTCCCCGGCCCCATTCTGCTTGGACACTGGCTGGGGCTCTTTGAGCTTGTGCACGATGAAGAGGTGCCGAGACAGCGAGACATGGGACGTGTAGCAGAGGCCGCACTCCCGGCACTGGTAGGAGGAGCCATCCGACTTGTGCTGGGGGATGTGCTCGTGGAACTGCAGCAGGTTCTCGGTGGTGAAGCCGCACACTGCGCACTTGTGAACCTTGAACACATTGATCTTGAGCTTTTTCAGTGGTTGAGTGATGGCTCCTCTGGGAGGTCTAAACTCTAAAACCGGTTCTTCCAACTTCCGCTTGGGACTTGGGACCTTCCAGGGAGAAACACAACAAAATAGTAACTGAAGCTGCCCTGTTGCATGTTTAAAAAAAAAAAGGAATCTAGCTTTAATAGATCCTTCTAGCTAACAGATAACGTCCCCAAGCCAGCAAAACATTTTTAAGCTATAAAAGCAGGCAGACCTATAGGGCTGTTTCTGGATGGGCACAGAAGTAAGTTGTGAAAAAAATCACCTTTCAGGAGAAGCTCAGGGGTCAAAATGGGTATGGAGGGGATTCACCATCATTTATACTTCTATGTATGCCCTTAAGTTTTTAACTGTTAACTGAATGCATGGCTAGATGAAGAGAAAGCATGAACAAACAAGCCAACAACGTGAAGGCAGCTGTACGGTCTGACCTTGGTGTCTTCCTTTATTTCAGTCTCCTCTTCATTGGTGGCTTCGGCCATCTCCTTCACATCCGGGTCCTTGATTCCATGCATCAGCTGGATGTGTTTCTCCAGCATTAGCCGCTTGGTGAAAGTCCGCCGAGAGTCCGGGCAGTGCCTGCAGGACAAGGACAGGGGACACCACCCTGCTATGGTGAAGGTCTGCAACTGGAGGGCCAGTGAGACAGCCCCAGAACCCACAGATGGCCACCATGACCTAAATCAGCACCCATAGCTCAAGGAGAATCAAACAGTGTTGCTTGAGCCACCGTTCCTGGTTTGGGAAGATGGTTTTTAGAAAGTAGCTTTTATAAAAAACTCTGTTGGAGTAGAACTAGACTAATTTGCTTTAGTTGGAAAATTCTAGGTTTAGTCAAAGTATGACTTAATGTATAATTCTAGACTGGCTTTAATTTTAAAACAAAACATTAAATTTTTAAAGTTTTCTTTACAACTCAAATTACCCTCAGAACTTAGACTACGACAGAGTCAGCAGACAGACAGTCCCCCGAGGCCTACCCTACTGCTGTCAACGCCCCTGCCCCTCAGCTGGCTGTGAGGGGACAGTGCCAGCCCAGCCATTTCCCCAGAGCACAGGTGTGACCTAGTACTTATCTCCAAAGCCCTTGAACAGGGCACTCTCAGAGCACATCCCTCCCTCTGCGGCCCAGCACAGGTGTGCTTCCTTTCCC
>PVKN010037662.1:0-11208 GCA_004027915.1 Capromys pilorides
TCTTCATAGTATTTTTATTTATAATGGAGTAATACTCCATTGCGTACATAGACAAGAGCATTTTCTCCCATTAAAGTAAGTTTAGGCAATCAGAGCAGGAAGTGGTCACATTGGGGGTGGTCCTTGAAGTGGTCATTTCCTTGATACTTGCTGGTAATAAACTGGGATAAGATGAGGGTGTGGAAGGCATGGGGACAGGAGCCTGAAGTTTGGCATCTGCTATAGGAAAGACTTGAACTCTGTGTTCTGAACCCTGTGTGGGTTTATACTTTGAATGTTCTTTTCCTTTAAAAAAAACAACAAGCTCTGGCCATTCTCAACTATCCTGAGTGGGACCTGAAAGCTAAGAAGGGGATATGGGTATCCTGGCAGCCAGGGGTTGGTGGCCCCTGGAAGGCACTTGGCTCCTCCTCCTCCTGTAACTTCTTCACTGCGTCTTGCCTCACATACAGCATTTCAGTCTTGGAAGCTCTTCTCTTGGGTCACAGCTTTCTCATCAGCCAAAGTTCTCACTAGGCTGTGAACTCTGATCTCCCTCTTTGTTGCTGAGGCCTCTCAAACACACCTTTGCTATCCCTTCCCCCGCAGCAGTCTGTCATCACTGGCCTGGCATGTCCACTCCTTTCTCAATCACACACTGCTCCAGGCACATCCTTGCTTCCCCCTCACCTGTGAAGCTGGTGTCTCCTCCTGACATTGTGCAAACGAGAAGGCCTGAGACCAGGAAGGTTGGTTGAAAGGCCATTGAAAAAGGGGCGAGATCCTCCCTGGGCCATGCTTGGACTTCATGGAGTCAAGTGAATAAATACTGCCCCTGCTACCATTGTGGACAAAAAACTGGAAATGGATTCTGCCAGGAGAGTGAAACAAAGATTTGGGCCAAGAGGCATCTAACTCAGCTTGGGTATAGTACTGAAAAGAGAGACTAAGTGAATAGTTCTCATGCCGAATACAGACCTCACCAGCCAGTGTCCTCTACTGAGCTCTTACAAAAGAGTAGACAGAATTTTTACACTCCAGTCAGGTAACACAATTGTTTTCTTTGCCTTCCAATAGAGACTCAAAGATATTGAGAAGTTTTTTTTTTTTTTTTTCCCTAATCATGGCCCATCTGCATTATTTCACAATGAAGTCCATAGTTAGCAAGTACCATACAGAGCTTCCAAATAGTATTTTCTCATCTTCCTCTTAAACAAGAGGAGCTGGTGAAGGATCAACAGATCCTCAAAATGAGTGACAGAGTATGGAAGACAACGGGAAGGAAACAGAAAATCCTGGGGGATGACATCTTTTAAAAATAGTTGAAATATCCTCAAAGAGATAAGACATAGTTATTGTATCTAAGTAAGATTATTATAGAAAAGAAAGAGCCAAAACAAAGCACAGCCTCAGGGAATTAGCAACTGTCAGCAAAAGTGAAGCAGCCTGTGGATTCGTTGGAGGTTGAAGTTGACATGTCTTTTAGAAAGGAGAGACAAGACAAAAGGCAGGTGGAAAACAGGGGAGAAAAGGCAAAGTAATTAAAGCACCAGTCCTAGAGATTCACATCTTGATGATAGTTGTTCTGTTATTAGAGGAAGGAACAGAGAGCGTGTTGGCACAGAAATAACTCCAAAAATTTTTCCATAATCCTAGTGCATGTCAGGATCAAAAGGGCTCATTGAATGTTCCTCATAATGCATGAAGATTGTCTTAGTTACTCTTCTCTCATTGCTGGGACAAATAACCAACACCCAAAATGAAGGAAGGAAAGATTTATTTAGCTCACAGTTAATGAAGGTTTCAGTCCATACTCGGCTGGCTCCAAGGCAGAGAGGCACATGGCAGAGGACAGCAGCTCATGGCGGCAGAACAGCAACAATATGGTGACAGAGGCAATGGAATAATCAGGGGAACAGAAAGCAACAGAGTCTGTCTCTGTGTCTCTCTTTTTATCACATTCAGACTCTCTGCCTCAGCCTATCTGCCTTAGGCCACACTGGTAGTCCCAGAAGAACTCAGACCCATAGTTCCATCAGTACTAAAACACATAATCCCAATGGATCATGAGTCAAGACTCAAACTCTAGAAGCCCCCGCCCCCATGATTGCATGTGGCTTTGGGGGGACAACTAGGCATAAACCATAACATTCTGCCCTTGGACCCCCAAAGTCTCATGCATATCCCTTTGTGCAAGAGACATTTTAGTTCATCATTAAGAATTGCCAAAGTCCCAACAGTTTCAGCATTGCTGAAAAGTACAAGTTCCAAGTCTCCTCCAAGATCCAATGAAAACTTTCAACTGTGAGCTCCTGTACAAAAAAAAGTTAAACAGATTCAACATTCAAAGGCACAAGATAAGCACTCCCAACCCAAAAGTTGCAAACAACAGGGTAATGCAAAACACTAGGACCAACACAAGTCCAAAATCCAGCAGGGTAAACATTAAATCCCATAGTTCCAACTGGAACATCTGAAGCAGTCTGTGCTGAGTTATGAGCTCCAAAGGCCTTCCATAGCTCCATCCTTACAGCACTCTTGGTGGCAGTTTCTATGGCTTCTCTCTTAGGCCAGATTTGCTCCCTTTTTGCAGTTTCCCTTAGCCAATCCACATTTCTGGCTTCTCCAAACTTCTGGGGTTTCCAGTTAATTGGCTTCTCACTCTCTACTTCACACACTGCCCTCTCAGACCCACACTACCTGGCCTCCCAGGCCTTTTTCTGAAATTGAGGTGTAAGCCTTCTTAACCTAACAACTCTTGCATTCTGAATGTGCCTGAAACCAATGTCACGTGGATGATGCCAAGGTCTGCTGCTAGCTGGAGTAGTAGCCAGCCTTCCTTCTCTCTTGGTTGTAGGGGTGGAGTGCCTGGATTGATGAACACTCTGACCTTGATTCCAAGGAACAAATTCTTCATGTTGGGGCCATTTTGGAACCTGGTTTGGCTGCTGCCACCATTCTGGTACTTGAGTCTCTGTGGCTTTCTTCTTAAGGCAAAGCCTCTCTCCTTTGCAATTCTGGGACTGCAAAGGGCAGAGAGCTGCCACCTCTTGTGTTGCCCTGAGTCCATCTTTTTGATTCTCTGGTTCCTTCCCAGCAATGGAGATCCTCTCAGCTCCATCTTCACAGTCCAAAGCTTTCCTGGTTCTTCCTTTCTGGCCAAACTCACATTTTAAATCATCCTGTTTGACTCTTTGTTCTTCATTCTTGACATAAATATGGCTAAAAGCTGCCAATAACAACCATGCCACTACCCCAATAGTTTGCTGCTTAGAAATATCTCTTGAAAGATTAATCAGTCCACTATGCTTAATCTCAGTCTTAAGAAAAGTCTCTGGGCATGAGCCAAATTTTGACAGACTTTGAGCCAAGCCATAGCACAAATCATCTGAAGTCCAGCACCCAGTGCTGTCCTTTTTCCCAGCAGAAACCTCCTTAACCTGGTATTTACAGGCAGGCCTTCTGTCAGTCTTCTGCTCTGAGTTCTGGCCAGAATCTCCCCTATGGAACAGCCAAAGCTTTTCCAGTATTTCGCTTGTAGCTGGCATCTCTGAACATTTCCTATCTCTTCCCAGAAGCTATTCCCAAAAGCTTGTAATCCACATTGCCAAGTATAGCCACAGCAAGGATCCCACTTCTCTGGTACCAACTTCTGTCTTAGTTACCTTTTACTCGTTGCTGAGACAAATACCCAACACCCAAAATGAAAGAATGAAAGGTTTATTTAGCTCACAGTTACTGGAGGTTTTGGTCCATATTTGGCTGGCCCAAGGCTGAGTGGAACAGGGCAGAGAGCATCTAGTTCATGGCGGTGGAACAGCAACAATCTCTACAGAAGAAACTGGCCAACCAGGGCTCCAGGGAGCAACAGCATGAGTCTATCTCTCTGCCTCTCTTTATATTACATTAAGGCTCTCTGCCTTAGCCTATCCACCCTAGACCACACCCATAATCGCAGCAGTACTCAGACCCATAATCCCATCTGTACTAAAACACATAATCCCAGTGGATCATGAGTCAAGTGTCAAACTCTAAAAGTCCCCACCCCATGATTTCATGAGGCTTTGGGGGAACAACTAGACATAAACCATAACAAAGATGAACCCATTTTAAGACAAGAGAAGGTCCTGTGAATCCTCAGGCAGATAAAACAAGAGTAAGACAGCATAATAGTTTTAGATGACTCAAAATTGAAGTGGGAAGCTAGAAAAGGATAAAGCAATGCCTTTAGCATTCTAAGGGGAAATGGTTTCCAACTTGTAAACCTATACTCATCTACACTATAATGTGTGGGTGTAGAGTGAAGACATTTTCCAAAATGCACAAGAGGAGATGGTAGGGATTGGAGGCAGAGTGTGTTTGTGTGAGAGTTAAACCTTCATTTTCCACTTGGGGAAGTCAATGGAGAATACTTAAAAGATGAAGAAATAATTAGGAAGTAGGGTAAGAATGTGACATTGGCATATGACAATCCATCTAAAGAGAAAAATCTGGAAGTGCTCAAAATGTAGTACTTGAGATCCATCTTTTGTGCATGTGTGGCACTGGGGATTGAACTCAGGATCTTACACTTGCCAGGCAGGTGCTTATGCCCCTGAGCTATATCCCCAGCCTTCCAAATGTATCACTTGAGGAGAGGAAATTACTGGAAGTGAGGAGCTGAGCTGGGACAGGAAGTTCTCGTACAAAGGACATTTTAAAGTTAAGGTATGCAGAAGCATTTGAATCTTTAATCTGTGAGCACATAGTATTTGATAAATATAAGAACGCAAAAGTTTAGGTGGAGGAGAAGAGAGAGAGGAGAAGGAGGAAAATTAATAGTGAGATGGGGCTGAGGAAGGGCAGGTAGAAAAGGAGGAAGAAGTGGAAGAAAAGGAGAAATCAAAGGAAGTGCTTCCGGGCTGGTGGTTGGTTGAGTTGATTCTAGATTTTCCAGAGACTTGGCTTCCTCCTTCTTTTTCACCTTCCCTTCTCCTGCTTCATCTGACATGGGAGAAGTGATGTCTTCTTTGATAGGTTTGCTGACAGCTAAATACTCCTGAGATAAAGTAAGTTTTTATTAAGTATGTATTTCAATGACTTCCCCTTCTGATTTCAATGAATAAAGACTGGAAACCTAGAAATATTCAACAGTCAAAAAATTTGCTCACTCATGTCATTGTCACGAAATATTTAATGTTCCTGTGATGATCCTAACAGGACAAGTGGGTGATTGTGTGTGACCAGGTTTCTCCCCTCTTCTTCTCCAGCTGCTTTTCTCCCAGGACACCAGAGCTATCCCTGCCAGTGGACCAGACTGGCCTTCTTTAGTCTTCGAGAACATCGGCCTGCCTATCCACTGGAAGTCCTGTTTTTTTGAGATCTGGAAGTATTGTGACATGATGTTGAGAGCTTCTCCACATGCTGTGACCTTTCTGAAAACACAGTTTTCCAGTTTATTTCTAATTAATTGAAGACAGATGCCCCTACTTTCTACCAGTCAACAGCAGCCGCAGGAATCAATAGCGTTGGCTGCTGCATAGCCGGCTCTACTCTAGGAAGCTGAGACCAGCATTCTCCTCAGTGTTAGCACGCTGGGAAGCTCTTTCCTCTAAATACCTGAACCACTGCTCAGCTAGAATTGTTGTTGATTTTCTTAAATCTCTTTATAATTGTTTGGGGGAAGAGTCATCTAGATGGGCTTTAGACAGAGGCTGAACATCCTTGCCAAATCATTCTGGAGCTGAAGCCATCTTACCTTGGGAAAAATGAAAGCCCAGGAATACTAGGCCCATAGTAAATATCTTATGGCAAGTTTTGTCATTTTTTTTTTTAACAAGATGCATGAGTAGTTAATTTCAAAAGTCCATAGCAAATATGTATGGATTTGACAGCATGTGTGTATGGGATTGTGTGTTTTGCTTGTCTGCGTTTTATATTCCCTTGCTAGAAGAGCTCAGTGCTGGAGTTCAGGGGAACACAGATCCTTAGAAATCAATAGATAGGCCCTCAGCAGTATTTCACCTATTAGCTTCTACCCCGTTGGTTGGTGGAGCCTTTCATCACAGAGGTTCCCAAGGACTGAAACAGCCAGATGGTTGTGGACATTACAGGTTGCTGCAGGGTGACTGGCGGAGGCTGTGCTAATCCATGCTTTTGTCCTAGAAAACCCAACTGTCCTTTAAATGCTTGCCAACCTGCAGTGATGAGGAGGGAGGGCCACGGGGGAGGCAGGAGATCTGCATTTCAGGAGTGAGGATAGATGGCAGACTGTTCTGACTCAGAGATTCGATTGGGTGGGGGATTAGGGACTTCACTGTGGAAGGGCGGAGACCTGAACCAGTGAGAAGGAGGTGCAGACAGACCTTGAAGACATGGGGATGAGGAACAAGCCCCAGTGCGCTAGCTGCACAGAAGAGGGCAGAGGGGG
The DNA here is from genome assembly GCA_004027915.1 of Capromys pilorides. Lineage (NCBI taxonomy): Eukaryota > Metazoa > Chordata > Mammalia > Rodentia > Capromyidae > Capromys > Capromys pilorides. The sequence continues at coordinate 6,389 of PVKN010037662.1, forward strand.
AGCACAGCGTTACCTCAGAACAAGGGGCTATGAATTCGGTGATGAGGGAGGCTGGAGAAATTTTAGAGAAAACAATTTCAGTGGAGTGTTGGGACTGAAGCAGATGATGTGGCATTTATTTTTATTTTTATTTTTTTTTAATTTTATTTATTTATTTGTTTGCTTGTTGTGTTTGTTTATTTCTTTCTTTATTTATTTTGTGGCTGGCTCAGCCTGCTCTGGTGGTGGGACTGGCCCAGCATGTGGTGCCGGGGATCAAACTGCAGTCCCTGCAGTTGCCTGAACTTTCCTAAGCAGGCGCTTTAGACCACTGAACCATCTCGCCGGCCCCAGATGATGTGGCATTTATAAGAGTGAAAGCCAGAATGTGCAAGCGGGGGCGACGGCTGCTTTGTGGCGATTACCGAGAGCTCTTTGTTGAGCAGGTTGTCTCAGGATGAATCTGGAAGGAGCACTTTGCTTGATTCTTTATGTCTGCTGTGGGAACAGCAGTGGTCAACCCTGGCAGGAATGGTGTGTATGCATCATCTTTAGGAGAAGTGGTGTATTCTAAGAGCTAGTAACTCACTCCTTTTTCCTTGGTGTTCTCTGTTCCTCTCTGTCTCCTGTTCCTACTCAGGGATGATATTCGCGGTCTCTCACCATTGCTTCTGTGATTCATCACAGCAGGTAGAGGCAAGCAGCTGCTTTCCTTTCTATATCAGCCTTGTGTGGCTGTGACAGAAGCTCCTGAGGTGAACAACTTAAAGGGAGGGAAGGTTTATCTTGGCTTGTGGTTTCTGAGGTCTCACTCCATGGTAACATGCCTTGGTTGTTCCTGGGCCTGTGGAGAGGCAGCTCATCGTGGTGGAGCATTTGCTGGTGCTCAGGAAGCAGAGAGAAGAGGAGTCTGGAGACACAGTATGGGCCCTTCCCTCAGCCACCACTAAGTAGACCTCCCCTCCAAAGTCTGCTACCTTAAATGGCCCAAGTCCCACACCCATCAGTGCATGCGCGCTGCAAACATTTTTCATGGAGAGTGGAATCAAAGCTGCTCCTTACGCACCCAGTCAGCCAGTCTCCTGAGAAAAGAGTGGCCATGCAGCCTTCCTAAATATTTCATGTGGTGGACTGGAATGTGCCCTTCCTCCTGAGAAAGTGGAAGGTGGAGGCTGGTGAGAAATGTGGCTGTGAATTTCTCGGAGGAAGCGCTGTGCCTCTCATGACTGGCAACTTATTACAAATGTCACAACTTATCTACAGCTGGAAGGATAATTTAGCAAGCTCTCTGCCTGCCAAATGAGGATGTTTGCGTTTCATACCAAGCATCCTGTTCATGTGTTAACAGAAGCCATCAGGGAAGGAGGCCTCGATCAAACACACAAATGATTAACCTCAAAAAACAGACACATAAACAGAACCACTGTGGATGAATTAGGCAGCAGGCCGTCCTCCTGCGGACAGCAGCCCGTATCTGGTTTCTCTGCTCCAGCTTTTCTTCCTAGGGACTTGTTTCCTCTGTTCCCATCCTGGCTCTTGCTACCTGCTTTCCTTTATGCAGATGCCAGCAGAGTGTGGAAGAGGCGTCCTGTCTGTGTTCCTGAGTTCCTCCCAGAAGAGCACCGGGTCCAAGGCCTCTCAAAGTCCACATACACTTTGACCGCCTTGCCAGGCCCAGGAATACCCCACACAGACAGAGCTGCCTTTCACTCCCACCTTCTGAACCAAGTCAGACCGTCCACGGAAGGGAAGGGAGGCAGGCTCTGTTGACTTAAGCTTGTTTGCAAGGGGCCCCAGGAGCACATAAATCCTGCAACCCTTCCCTCCCTTTGAGATGGGTCTTATTTATTCAATCTGAGCCTCACTTTATGAGATGCTGAGCTGAGCCCAGGAGTGAGTACTTTGTCCTCAGACACGTGCTATGCTCAGCACTGTGGGTGTGTTCCTGCAGACTTCCTGTTCTAGGCCAGACACCCTGGGCTGCGTCCAAGGCTGCTTCTTGGCTCTTTCCACTAGTGATCTCCTCCTTTGAAGTCCTTAAAATCCTCCTGGATGGCAGCACACATGGCAGCGAGAAAGGTCAGAGGAGAAAATGGGCAATAAAACAATTGTCATAGCAACTAGGAGTCCAGCCCTTGAGAATGCAAAGCCGAGTCTTCTTTTCTGGGCCCCTAGGAATCTGGAAATTAGGATTGCGGAGGCTGATAACAGGGGCCTACGTTTCTCAGAGACTTCTGATTCTTAGGCGCCTTCCCCTGCATCCTCACATGCACGGGCGAAGTGGAAACAGGCCCTGGTGAATTTAGGAATGAAAAATAAGTAGCTTCAACTGGGCCATCTCTGGGGAAGATGCATTACTGTATAACACAGGCAGATTGCATCTTGGAATAGTTTGCTCATGAAAGAGTAACATCTTAGAAAACACTGTGCTACAGAAACTCAGTGAATCACGTCCAAGGTCTTAATAAAGGAGCGTGTGAATAATAGGATAATATTAACTTTAACCACTTCATCAAATGGATATTTTCACCATCTAAAATGAAGCTGGTCAGATCTGAGGTTTGGTGAGATTTACACATCTCCTTCCCTCTGTTATTTATTCATTTCCATTGATGTCTTGGTTAAATAGTTACAGGGCTTGAAAAGTAATAACACTGAATTTTTTCTAACATAGACTGTTACAGCGCTGTGCACGCCAGAGTAAGGAACCAGTGTTTGTTGAATACTTGAGAGAAGTAATGAATTCTGACTCCTATCCTCAGAATACAAGGTTGTTGTCAAGTCTGGGAGAAATGGCGCACTTAGGGCCCCATGGAAGAGCTATTTATTTTATCACTGTGAGTGGAGATGGGAGAGGAATCCACAGAGACACTTTCCAAGCCCAGGATCTCTCTGAAGTGGGCCTGTTCGGGTTTGCTTTCTATCTGGTGTCCAGGCTGAGACAGGGTTTACCCCAGACTGTATCTCTGCAGAGGAGCACAGAGGAGAGGAGCTTCCAGATTGAGGAGAGCCTGAAGCTTGGTATGGTGCCTTCTCCATTTGGGTCAGAGAATGTAAGCACAGGCGTCTCGGGCTTCTTCCCTGACGAAGTGCATGGTCTAGAAGGAGGATTAGGAAGTGGTGGGCATGGGGAGTGAAGTTTGTTCTCCTACATGGATCATTGGAAGAGCATTCCAGCCTTCACACCACTGCCACATTGGACTGCGTTGTCCCTTATGAGGGGGTTGTCCTGTGCATTGTGGGGTGATTTTTAGCATTTGCCAGCATCCTTGGCTTCTGTTGTCTGCCAGTTAGTGTCAGTTGGGCAGCTGACACTAACAACCTCCCAACAATGTGGGGACAACCACAGATGTTGTCACTGGCCCACATACTGGCCTGTGTCAGCCCGTCGCAGCCTCCCTAGTCCTAGGGGACAGTGTTGCTATCCTTCTTTTCTAGGTGAGGACATGAAGCCTGAGAGAGGGTCAGGCACAGGACTGAAGCCACCTGAGGAGGGAGTCAAGACACAGACATGGAAAACCCATATCTGTCTGCTGGTGTTCAGGACCTTGCTGGGAGCCCAGCCTCATGCAGGTTTTCTGCCCAGATTTCTCCCTTTCCAGAACCTGCACCATGACTCCCCCTCTGGACTTCTTTGTCACTTTCTCTGAGATTCTCTTTGCAGTTGCTGATTAAGCCTTTTTGTAGAGGCAAGTGGGATGAGACTGAATGTGGTAGAGATGCCAGGATTTCATGGTCCTTAGCCTCTCTTTTGGCTTTTGTTTCCTTTCTCTTGACCTCCTCTTTCTGGCTTTCTAGGTCTGAGCCTTTATGCCTCTGATAGTTGGAGCTCTTACATCCTTTGAGGGTAGGAACTGTTGGGAGCTGCCCTCAGGGGGGTCCATTTGCATGCAGCTGACACTGGGATTTTGCTCCTGCCTGGAGAGGGAGCTCTTCTTTGCATACACACTTCTCATTACCCATGCATGCTCTGATCCAAACAGTGCTATGTGCTGTGTAGGTCCTAAAGTGAGGGTCCAAACTGGGTGGGGGGCAGCTGTTGCTCCGGGTCCAGTGGCCCCAGGTCTGGGAATCTTGAGCCCGCAGGTGAGCACAGGAGGGAAATAACAGGTTATAATCAGAGGTGAAAGGGCAGTAGGGAAAGTTTGGAACTGATAAGGAAAAGTTTATTTCTAATTAACTTGCAAGCAGAGGTATGGATAGTGATGTAAGTGAAGACTTGGTGAGTGATTAAGATTCATCAGATCAATGCCCTGCCAGGTTGTAGGCATGCTGATTGCATTTGGTGGTTTTATGGGCCAGAGAATGAGTCCCCTCAACCACGGACTTGGACCAGTCTGTGTCCTATTAGCAATTGGGTCACACAGTAGAAAGTGAAGGGTGGGCAAGTGAGAAGGCTTCACATATATTTGTAACCTTTGTCTAGCATCCATATTACTACCTAAGCTCCAGCTCCTGGAGGTCAGTCACAGGTTTGCATTCTCATGAATCTTACTGTGATCTGCACATGTAAGAGTAGAAGTTGTATGCACAATTATGAGACTGTAAGACTTGGTAATCTTAGGGAGAGCTGAGGTAGTGATGCTAGCACTGGGGAACAGCTTCAAATACAGCATAACACTAGCAAAGATGCCAGCAGTACAATATAATAAAGAAGAAAAGTACATAATCAAATACTTGATTCATCCTAGAAAAATCCTCCTACCCCACCCCTATCTATAGAAGAAGTGCCTCCCATGAAATCAGTCCCTGGTGGCAAAAGGATTGAAGCAGAGACCTCTGTGACTCTTGGCCCTCCTGAGCTGTACAGTCACAAAGACGGTTGTTACCACACCTGCTTT
>PVKN010037663.1:0-11203 GCA_004027915.1 Capromys pilorides
ATGAACTAGGGGCATATTCAAAGAGGTTGAAGTGAGGAGAAGTTTTTAAAGATAGAAGTACAATTTTGTTAGATATTTTGAAAAAAATGCTCTTTGGCCACAGTAATTACTACCAAGAGTGGCTTCAGTCTGAGGTTGAACAGTGGTGATGGGTGGATGTTCTGGTAGTAGAAGAGTGTTGTATAATGAAGTTGTGGTGGCCTTTGCGTGCATTTGAGATCCTGCTGTCTTTTGTGATAGTTCCTGTCAGCAATCATTCCTCTTTCATCATAACTTCCTAGCTCTGTGTTTTGTTCAGATTGACAAAAGCTATGCATTTATTCTGACAGTGTTTATATTTCTTCCAATCATACCCTCATTTTTCAGTCTCCCCATTCATGATCTCTTGGGTGCTGTGCCTAAGGTATCCCTTACTTTTTTTCTTCCTCTGAGAGGTTGTCCTCTTTTCCCAGCCTTCTAATGTTGGTCTGCTCACCTTGAGCTCACTGTGTTCCTTTGGGTGATTTGTTTTCCTATGGCTGCAACAGTCACCTCTGTTGTATCTGCCAATGTCTCCAGGTCTCTTAACTTCTCTCAAGCCCATAGTCTGTCCATTCGCACATTCATTGATTGATTCAATATATGTTGACACCTTGAGATCTTTTAGCCTAATGGAGGGATAAACCATCAAAAAGGACCATTACTGCAAAACTAGGAAGCTAGGAATAAAATTTGTGGGAAAAGAGTGTCTGGGGCTGCCAGGGTATTCTGGAGTCTTCCAGCCAAAGCTTCAAAGATAAGTAGGGGTTTCTTTGCCAGGTGTGCAAGTGAGGAGGGCAGCTTGGGGAGCCACAGAGGGGCTGTGGAAACCACTAGGAGTCAGAAGAGTCCATTGTGGTGTTGCAGAGTTGCAGAGATAACATTGAAGGAGGGTGACTGGAAGTTAGATCCTAAAGGATACATATGTGTTTTAAATCAGACCTTGAGAGGTCAGGGACCTTTAACAACAATGGGGAGTATAGGCTGATGGCAGGCATGAGATTAGAAGGAGGCTAAGGAGGCAGAAGTCCCTTATGGTAGTTGCAAGTTAGAGGTAAGGGGCACCAGGGGAAAACCAGGGATGTGGTAGTCGGGTGTTTAGGGATGAGAATCACTAGGATGAGGCATTTTAAACAACTTCTTCATTAATTGCATTATCTGTGTCAAATACAGAAGCACACCTGCCCTGAGGGATTATGGGTTTTGAGCAGCTCCTCCCAGCTCCACTACCCACGGTGAGACTGCAGCTCCAGTAAGAACAAGTTCCCCTGTGTTATGGTTTATTCCTAGTTGTCCCCCCAAGGCCTCATGCAATCATGGGGTGGGGACTTCCAGAGTTTGAGACTTGAGTCATGATTCACTGGGATTATGTGTTTTAGTACTGATGGGACTATGAGTCTGAGTACTGCTGGGATTACTTGGCTCTTGATCCACTGGGATCATGTGTTTTAGTATTGATGGGATTATCGGTCTGAGTACAGCTGGGATTATTGGTGTGGCCTAAGGTAGATAGGCTAAGGCAGAGAGCCTGAATGTAATATAAAGAGAGACAGAAAGACAGACGGTTGGCTGTTGCTCTCTGTGCCCTGGTTGGTTGGTTGCCTCTGCTGAGATTGTTGCTGTTCCACTGCCATGAACTGGATGCTTTCTGCCCTATTCCACTTAGCTTTGGGCCAGCCAAATATGGATTGAAACCTCCACCAACTGTGAGCTAAATAAACCTTTTCTTCCTTCATTTTGAGTGTCGGGTATTTGTCCCAGCCACGAGTAAAAAGTAACTAAGGCACCCTGCGTGCAGGATTAAAGCACAGAGGGTTAGTAAAACCCATCCCCAGAACCATGTGCTGGGGACAAAGTTAGAACCTGACCATTGCAGGACCTTCGGTACTTGTCCTCTGCCTGCCCATCTCCCTTTGAGCAGACCTAAGTTGGAGGAAGGATGTTTCTTCTTCAGCATTTGGGCAACCCTAGATGCCCTGGTCTCTTACGTCTGCTCTCCTAGGAATTCCCAAAGGGCTAGGATTTCTCTCCATTTTAAAACACTTTTGAGGACTTTGAGATTCAAGAGAACATGAGTATAACTTTGTTCCTCTGGCTCTATGGTGCTGGCATTTCTCCTCACATGGGGAGCTCTTGATTCTGTCTGCCTCTGTAGGGCATTTCATCCCTACTTTTGGCTATGAGGGCCTCCTGCTTTCCCCCAGAGACATCAGATTTTGCTTCCAAAATAAGGGATCATCTGTCTCACAGGACACTTTATCATTTCACCTAAAAAGCCAGAGCCTTCTGTTATTAAATACAGTTCCTGCAGGCATGCCCTGATATCCCCAAAGTTCTTGAGACAGTCACACACAGCAGAAATGGCGTGTGAGCTTCAGGGAAGATAGAATGTAACAAAGGATTTTATGAATTGCCATGTGGGTTTATTTTTACCCTTGTTTGTCTCAACTAAAATTACTCCTTCTGGGAAAACTGTCCTGATTCCCTTAGCTGACCTCTAGGTTTTTACCAACCCCCAGAAATGTCCTACCACCTTTCCAGCCTGTCTCTGAATTTCTGTCGGATTTACCTCAGTTAGTGTGCATGTACTGCTTTGGATGCAGGTGACGCCAGTTCTAAGCACCTTGATGGTAAAGACCTGGTCTTAAGTTTACAGCAGTTGGCACTAAACTGACAATAGTGGCCTCCTAACTGCTTCGAGGGGAGCGTAATGGATATGACTGGGGGCTTAATGTTTTTATCACCTACGTAAAGCTGACTACACAGCTGAGAGATCATTGAGAAGGCCTGGGAAGCAGGCAGCTCCCAACAGTCTTTCCAAAGCCAAGAGAAAAGGCAAGTTTCTTCTTGCCTTCCGTATGAAACCAGTACATCCCTGTTTTCAACTGTGGTCTGGTGGTTTGTTTAATTATCATGATTTGCCACACGGTTACACTGAAAAACATGAAACTTCAGTGGAAAATGGATCTTAAGATACTAAAGTCAGGGAGGAGATTTTTCAGATTCAACAAAATTCAGTCAAGTGTTGCCCTTCCGTACAAAGTTTTAAAATAATAGTTCCATAGACACGATAACTTAGACCTGTTTGGCAGTCATTGTGCCCAAGCTGGTCACTCAGTGATCACTGTGCTCACGTGGTAAGAGCCCAAGACTGCAGTGAGGGGACATGGGCTCTGCCAGTATTCCTGCTGTGGCCCTGGGGGTGCGGCCCTGCTTCCTAAGGTCTGGTGGGCAGAATTGCCAGGCCCCTCCCTGCCTGCGGTAGAGTGTGGTGAGGCTCCAGGGGGCCTACGTCTGAATATGAGAGCGTTTTGTAAACCATAAATGCACAAAGACTCTAAAGGAAGTAATTGCCCGGCTCTTAATAAGTAAATCATGTGGAGCTTGAATTACAAGATCTACTCTTATCTAGTTTTCACTGAGATGCAGGTCTTAGTGAAAGTCATCCAATCCGCTTGTGGGACTCAGGAATGTTGGTTATGCAATTCCACTTTGTGATAATGAGGTGGTAAATGGGGAGGGGAAGGAGGAAAAGCTATTTACCATCTCGGGTTATTGAGTACACTTTTTTCAAATCAAATTTTATTCTAATGAAAGAAGAAACCTTTGCTGATCCAGCTCCTTTGCTATGAATTTGAACGGCTTTAATCAAAACAGCCAAAGAGGCACACGCCAAGAGATGCTTCATAAATTAAGAATGTATATTTTAGGTAGGAAATAAACACCCATAAACTTCACTTGGGTGTCTGCAGCCTCCCCCTCGCCAATCCATGTTACCAGGCCTCTGCTCCCAGAGCCATTCAGGGTACGTCTGCCTCTTCGGTTTCACTGCAAGGTAAGGAGCCTTTCTGAAAACTGACTTAGAAATTTTGGGTTATGTTTTAGTTTCATAATAAAGAATAAGTATACTTACTTAAAATGTCTAAGAAATGAGTAGCATTTGTCAGAAATGCAGAGTAAGTGTAGATGACCAGGAAATTAGTAATAGGTGTAATCTAGAAAGCATAGAAACATGGTAGAATAAGTTACTCAGTAGATACTCCAGCGTGGCTGTGAGGGAGCCGTGTCTTAGACCCTGGGTGCCCAGATGTCAACAGTGGCAGCAGAGTAAGGTCCTAGCCCTCGCAGGGCTCCTGTCTCCATGGGGCAGACGCAACTCAGGAATATCTAGTAGTTCATACAAATTAACTCAAAGGTAAGGCAAGCGTGGTGTAATGGTTGATGCATTGGGTCAACTTGAGAACTGAGAAGTATAGAAGCTTAACTAAGCCACTCAGAAAAGGGGACAGGGGCCTCACTTTGTAAACAGCCTGAGTTTGTGAAGGAGGAGGGTGGAAGATGGTGTGGGCGAGTAGCTTGCATACAATGCAAGGGAGGAAAAGAGGCGCACTGTTTCCCACTTTGCTCTTGCTGCTTTTGTTGTCTTCTGCCACCTTGAACTGTCAACCCTCACCACGCCCCCCCTGCCTTGGAGCCAGCTAGTTACAGACAGAATCCTCCAAAAACTGTGAGCTAAATAAACCTTTCCTTCCTTAATTTTAGATGCCGGGTATTTTGTCACATCAATGACAGAAAAGTGACCAAGACGGGTGAGTAGTGATAGGGGAGGACACCAGCTTACCTAAGGTGACAAGGGCAGGCCTTGCTGGTTAGGATAGCATTTGAGCAGAGCCCTGGGGGCAGAAAGAACTTGTTGTGCTAAGTAAGCTGTACAACAACCCCAGAATGCGGTCAGGCACAGGGGTTAGTGCAAGCTGGCATCCCCGGCACAATCCAGGACTGGCCGAGCCCAGGGCAGCTGGAAGAGCGTAAGCAAGGGGCAGTGAGGCTGAAAATGCCAACCAGCAAACAGGCAGGAGCTTCTCCCAGGTCCCAGCAAAGCCTTCTCTGGCTTGGTCTCCTGCTGAGGAGCTGCTAGGAAAAATGTTCACTGTTAGAAGTTAAGAGCTTCTGGATTTTAAATGCTTTTATTTTGTGCCAGGAATCAAACTCAGGACCTTGCACTTGTCAGGCAGATGCTGTGCCACTGAGCTATCTCCGTTCCCCCCAATTGTCTTTGAAGCATTACCCATGTGGATTATCACTAATCATTTAAAAAGTAGTACCAAGCAAAGTCAATAGATATTTAAGAGTAAACTGTATTTTCATTATGGTAGAACATTGTTAATGAAAAAGCCCATCTTCTTGAATGGAGAAAGAAAAGTGTGTGTGTGTGTGTGTGTGTGTGTGTGTGTGTGTGTGTGTGTGTGTACCCATATATAAAATACATGGTATGATAAAAAATTGAATGTTTAAATTTTTAAAAATTTTATTATAAAAAAAGACATTAGTCCTCTCACTTAAAACACAAATGTTGTCATTCTTTCTGCTTTCTGAAGCAAGTCTGGAAACTGCTTTCATGAGCATATTAAATTGATCATCACAGCTGTCTCAGTGTCCCAAATCAATTAAAAACATTTATCTTTCATGATCATCTTGACTTTGGAGAAGATCTAGATCTGGTGCACAAGGTGGATAACATTGTTCCATAAGGTTCTTATAAACTCTTTCGTTGGATGGCATTCAGCAGCAGTGTTTGCTGTGTGTTTTTTCACACCCCATAAAGACACAAAAGCAGACTTCCAAAAATGCTTTAAAAAGTGCCAAGAATGATGGGGTAAGTGTTTGAAGTGGTGGTGTTATGCTTTGTGCCTAGTTGTCACCACAAAGCCTCATGCAATCATGGGGCAGGGACTTCTAGAGTTTGAGCTTAACTCATGATCTGCTGGGATTATGGATGATCCAAGGATGAGATTATGAGTGAGCACTGCTGGGATTATGGGTGTAGTCTGAGGTGGATATCCTGAGTGAGAGAGCCTGAATGTAATATAAGTGAGACAGAGAAACAGACTCTCTGTTGCCATTGTTGAAGTTCCACCACTATGAACTGCTGCTCTTTGCCATGTGCCACTCTACCTTGGAGCCAACCGAGTATGGACTGAAACCTCCAATAACTGTGAGCCAAATAAACCTTTCCTTCTTTCATTATGAGTGTCGAATATTTGTCCCAGCAACCAGAAAAGAATAACTGAGATAGAATTTGGTACCAGAGAAGTGGGGTTGTTGCTGTGGCTAAACCTGACCATGTGGATTACAAGTTTTGGGGAATGGTTTATGGGAAGAAATAGGAAAGGTTCACAGTGGTCGTCTACTTGCCAGGAGCTGGGTAAGCTATGGCTGTTCTGTAAGGGAGATTCTGGCCAGAACTCAGACCAGAAGACTGTCTGGAAGCCTGCCTGTAAAGAATGGCTTATGGGCAGAGATAGGAAAGGTTCAGAGAGGTTGTCTACTTGGGAAGAGTTGGAACAGCTTTGGCTGTTCTGTTTGGGAGATTCTAGTGAGAGCTCAGACCAGAAGACTGATAGAAAGCCTGTCTGTAAAGAGCAAGCTGGAGAAGTTTCTGCTGGGAAGAAGGACTGCATTGGTTGTTGGACTTTGGATGATTTGAGTTATGGCTTGACCCAAAGTTTCTCTGAATTTTGTTCATGTCCAGAGACTTTACTTGAGACTGAGATTAAGCATGGTGGACTGATTAATCTTTCAAAAGATATTTCAAAGCAGCCAAATATTGGGGTAGTAGCATGGTTGTTATTGGAGTTTTCTAGCCAGACTTATACTGAAAATCAAGAGCAAAGAGCCAAGCAGGATGATTTAAAATATTGTGAACTTGGCCAGAAAAGAAGTAGTAGGAATGCTGTGGACTGCAAAGATAGAGCTGAGAGGATCTCCACTTCTGGGAAGGAACCAGAGAATCGAAAGGATGGCCTGAGGGTATCACTGAAGCAGAATTCCAAGGGAGAGAGATTTTGCCTTGAGAAGAATGCCACAGAGACCCGTGTTCCAGAATGGTGGCAGCAGCCACACCAAGTTCCAAAATGGCACCAGCATAGAGAATTTGTTCCTCAGAATCAGGGTCAGAGTGTTCATCTATCCAGACACTTGACCTCTACAGCCAAGAGAGAAGAAAGCCTGGCTACTGCTCCAGCCAGCAGCAGACCTTGGCATCATCCACGTGGCATTGGTTTTGAGCACATTCAGAATGCAGGAGTTACTAAGTTAAGATGACTTCCCCCTCGATTTCAGAAGAAGGCCTGGGAAACCACGCTGTATGCCCCTGAGAGGGCAGTGTGTGAAGCAGAGTTAGAAGCCAATTCAGTGGAAACCCCAGAAATTTGGAAAAGCTAGAAACATGGATCATCTAAGGGAAATTGCAAAGAGGGAGCAAAGCTGGCCTAAGAGACAAGCCATGGAAGCTACCACTAAGAGTGCCTTAAGGATGGAGTCATCCAAGGCCTTTGGAGCTCACAACTTAGAACAGACTGCTTCAGATGTTCCAGTTGGAGTTATGGGATTTAATGTTTACCCTGCTGAATTTTGGATTTGTGTTGGTACCATTGTTTTGTATTCTCCTGTTGTTTGCAACTTTTGGAATGGTAATGTTTATCTTGTGCCTTTGAATGTTGAATGTGTTTAACTTTTCCTTGGTATAGGGGCTCATAGTTGAGAATTTGCCTTGAATCTTGGAGGAGACTTGGGACTTGGACTTTTCAGCAGTGCTGAAACTGTTGGGGCTTTGGCAACTCTTAGAGATAGACTAAAATGTCTTTTGCATAAAGGCATGTGCATGAGACTTTAGGGGTTCAGGGGTGGAATGTAATGGTTTGCATCTAGTTGTCTTCCCAAAGCCTCATGTAATCATGGGGTGCGGACTTCTAGAGTTTGAGCTTAACTCATGATCTGCTGGACTTATGGGTGATCCAAGAATGAGATTATGGATCTGAGCACTGCTGGAATTATGAGTGTGGTCTCGGGCAGATATCCTCAGGCTGAGAGCCTGAATGTAATATAAGAGAGACAGAGAAACAGACTCTTTCTCTGTTGCCTCTGTTGGCATTTTTGCTGTTCCACCACTATGAACCACTACTCTCTGCCATGTGCCATTCTGCTTTGGAGCTCACCAAGTAGGGACTGAAACCTCCAGTAACTGTGAGCTAAATAAAGCTTTCCTTCCTTCATTTTGAGTGTCAGGTATTTGTCCCAGCAATGAGAGAAGAGTAACTGAGATAGGTGGGTAATATTTTGAAGGGGATTAATGGTAATATACATCTTCCTATAATAATTTTTAAAATGTTGAATATTCACCTTTTAAAACTCACATCTCACATAGTTGTCAAGTGCTTTCCAGTGCGTAAGAGGTTTCTGCCCTTTAAGTCACAAATGGCTTTGATCATTACTACACTTTGCCCTGGACGTAGTTGCTGCAGTGGGATTTTGTATCGGCACAGAAGCAGCTTCTAGCTCTTTCTCTGTCCTCCATCACTCCACATTCCCCCTTTAGAAGTCCCAGTCTTAGCCCTGACTGTCATAGTCAGAGTGGTAAATTCAGGTAGGACACGCAGTTTCGAGGGATCAGCTCACAAGGGTCATTCACCAGGGAATTATGGGAAGAGGAAGGGAGCTAACATCTTCACTTCAGCTTGTGGGTCTTCACCCTGAAATGGTTAACTGGTCAGCTCTTCACACCCCATCCTGGAATGTCTGTTCTTGATCTTAACCACCAGGCCCATCCCATTTCTTGCCCCAGGAGCTCTTTTCCCCCTTGTCTATGCTGTAATCTTCTCTGGCTGTGAGACCTGCAGCATTTTATTAATACTGACTGGAGCTTGGAACATAGGATAGATCTGTTTTAGAAGTTGCTTTCTGTCTTGACTCCTGTTCTACCTTTCAGTCTCATAGTGAGTTCAATAGCTTTATCTATGATGACTATTTTACTGCACAATAATCAACCATTCTTTGTAAGGTTGTGTGAGAAACTGCCTTTCCAGTTCTGGGCCAGCGAGGTACATTCGGCCAGTTCAGAAGCTACACAAAGACTCATTCAGGATCAAGGCTTTAGAAATTTACAAAGTATCCAGAATTAGCAAGGGTGTGTAAATACGCTATTGCTTTAGGCCCTGCTTCATCCTTAGGGAAGTTTGTTAAGACTGTTGATGCATAATTTGTAGATAATTTGCTCTGCAGGCTGCATGGGGGCATAGGTTTGCTGGGCAACCTGAAGCTGTGGGCTGGCTGGTAGCAATCAGCTCCTTGATCTTTGGGATCCTCTGACCATTTTGTTCAGGCTCTGAGATGTCCCAACTCATTGCAGATCTGACTTTTCAGATGCCCTTCAGCACCTCTGTGGCTTCCTTCTGGATATAGGTGTTGTACCAGATACATCGAGAACTTCTTGGGAAATGAGCTTGTATTGACAGCTAGCAAAAATAATATAATAGTCTGTAACATTAAAAATTATTGGAACCAGAATGAAAATTTGAATCTTCCTATGTACACATTCCAAATAAGAAAAGAGAATATTTTGGAAGGACAGATTTTTTGGGTTTGGAGGGGGAAATCCTCGAATGTTATTCTAGTGATAGAAAGACAACAGACAGCCATAATTCTGGACCAGCTATAGATTGCATATGGACTCTGGTGAAGAAGGACATCAGAGGTTAGAGAAAAATGCTGTGATAGCAGCCTAGACGATCACCTCCTTAAAGAAAAAAATGTGCATGGTAATTTGTTTTGGGGATTGGCTTGAGAGGAAGAAGATACTGTGGACTAGGGCAGTATCCTGTTTGTAGTCATTTCCCAGGTTTGGATGATTTCCTATCAGATATTTGAGGAAATGTGAAATGCCACGTGGCTCAGTTAAAGATTTGCATTCAATGGACCCCAAACTATTTTAGCCCATTTGTTTAGAATGAAAATTTAAGAAAGTTGAAGATATACTAAAATATCATTAAGCTCTCCTAAATGCATCAATAAATTCTTGTGAAAGATGTTCTTATGGTTATAGTGCCTCATCCAAGTCTTGGCTGTTCCATGTCTCGACTTTTGAAACAGTTGCCTTCTGGAGATGTTATCATAACCCCAGGCTGCAATCCAGGCATAGCAGTTGCAAGTTTTCTATTCTAATTCTAAGCCACTAAATTTCATGACTCTAAGCAATTGTTTACCTTTTATGGGCTTCCCTTTCTCAACTGATACAAAGAAAAACCTTTATGAGAAAAATCTAAGTTTTTGAAGGTCTAATGTTGTATTCTTTAAATGAATGTGTGTAATAAAGACCTAGTTTTATCTTGTCTAATAATTTTTACAGAAGAAACCTTTGATAGAATATTTTCTCTTTCTCCTTTATAAGGTTTGTGATTTTTGTTTCTCTATAAAATATTGAAATAGCCAGGTGTGGTGGTGCACAACTGTAATTCCAGCACTTCATAAGGCTGAGACAGGAGGTTTGCTGCAAGTTCAAGGCCAGCCAGGGCCTCCCAGTTACCTTAAAGTCAACTTGGGCTATGTAGCAAGACCCTGTCTCAAAAAAAGCCAAGGAAAATAAAAAGTTGAAATAACCAGTCTCTTGAGTACCTGCCTTGTGATAATCAGGTATAACTGACATTGTATTTTGCAGGATGACAGTAGCATCTCATCTGCTTGTTAAGGTGATCGTTAAAATAATTCAGTGACCCTCAGCAACTTAAACGTTAGATTTCTAAGAGCTTTATTTTGTGTCATTTTTTTTTTTTTACTTTTAATCAGAACACTATGTCATGTAGGAAAAAAATATGATGAAGATTCAAGAATGGTCACTTAACTATACACCATCAAAAAGTGTTACATATGAAGACAACAATATGCAATGTATTAATTATTGTTACTGTCCTGCTAACCTGTTGTGAAACTGTCTCTTTGCTATTTCTTTTTCATTAAAATTAATTTAAAAAATAAGAGAAGTACAAACAATTGAAAAAAGGAAAAGAAACAAAAAATAAAGTATTACAAAGATGACACCAGTGAGATTAAAGTTATTTAATTCAAAAGACAATAGCATAAAATGATTAGTTTTTTTTTTTTTTTTAATTTTATTTATTTATTTGTTTTTGCTTGTTGTGTTTGTTTGTTTCTTTAATTATTCATTTTGTGGCTGGCTCAGCCTGCCCTGGTGGTGGCGCTGGCGCAGCATGTGGTGCCGGGGATCGAACTGCAGTCCCCGCAGTTGCCTGAGCCCTCCTAAGCAGGCGCTTTAGACCACTGAACCATCTCGCCGGCCCCAAAATGATTAGTTTTTGAAAAGAATGTACCTTCTGTGTGACAAAAATATACC
>PVKN010037664.1:0-11190 GCA_004027915.1 Capromys pilorides
TTCCTTCCCTTTCCCTCCCCCTCTTCTGTTTCGTCCATCACCTTGTTCATACTCATTGACACTATTTGTTTTAGCACAAATTATGGTTTATAACGTTTGCGTTGACTTGGACTACCAGGCTCCTGTACTTGGCTCATTCCTCTCATTTCCCCTTCCCCTTCTCCTTACCCCTCAAAGCACAGAAACCACATGTATCAAAGCTCATGTGTCTGATTAATTTCACCCAATGGGGGCCAAGGAGATAGCTCAGTAAAATAAGCACTTGCCTGGCAAGCACAAGGTCCTGAATTCAATCTCCCATACTGTCAAGAAAAAAATTCACTCAACATTATATTTTCCACAGGCGTCCACTTTCCTACAACTGCCACCAACTTTCTTTAAAATTCTTATCAAATCAGTCCAATATCGGTGGCATCTTCATATTGGCACCCTCTAATTGACTTTTCCCATTTTACTTGCGATTTTGCTGGTTCTGGAGATGACAAGTATAATGAGTTATTATCTTGTGCATCTTGAACATTAGACATAGGATATTATAAAGATTGATTTTTTTTAAAATTTGGTCGCTGAAATTAAAAAGGGGAGCGGGGGGGCTGGCCAAATAGTTCATCAGATTAAAGCTCATGCAAGGGGCCAGAGGATTCCATCCCTGGGCCTGTCCTGCCAGCCCTGCCAGCCCTACCTCTGGGGCGCACTGAGACAGCAACTGAGACTAGGTATGGTGTCAGGCACCTGTAATCCCAGCTCTGGGGAGGCTGTAAATAGGCAGATCCCTATGAGTCCGATCTTAGTAGTGAGACCCTGAACAACTCTGCAGACCCTTCTCTAAAAACGCACACACACACACACACACACATAAATAAATAATAAAAATAAAAAAATAATAAATTTGGTCACTTCCCAGGCAACCCACAGGGCTCTGGCCATACTTTCCTAGTGACAGTCACCTTGCGCAATGGCTGAGTCACATGTTTGGGGCAATTTGGTGCATAGTAATGATAACTGCATACATATACATGCAATAAGTCCATTTGCATATAAAAGATTATACATGCATATGTAATGCATATGTGATTCTTTCACTCAATGACTCCATAGGGCCTTTAGTGGGGTGGGGATTCGAGGTGATAGAGCCCCCACCATAGCTTAGAGGACCTCAGAGCTGGGCTGGACACCAAAGCTGGCTCACGCATGTGATTGGCAGTTGGCAGCAAGTGCTGCTGGGAGCTTGGTGAGCTCAGAATGGGCGGTCATTCACACAGCTCCCAGCCTTTGGGAGAAGGAGAGTCTCAAGGAACCAAACGGGAGGTGTCTCTCCTGCCCTAGCCTCCGAGGTCATGCAGCAGCCGTGACGATGCATGAGCCACTGAGGCCAGGTCCAGGGGACAGAGCAAACTTCTCAGTAAGGAGAGAGTCGGAGACTTCAAAGCTTTTTTTTGTCTTTATGGTACTAGGGAACAAACCCAAAGGCACTCTGCCACTGAGCTACATCTGTAACCATTTTTATTTTTTTTATTTGGAGATAGAGTCTCATTGAGTTTCTCAGGCTGCCCTTGAGAAACTGTTTCTCCTGCCTCAGCCTCCCCAGTTATGAGGATCACAGGCATACATTACCATGTCCAGCTTAAGAAGTCTCTATATCACTATCATCTGTCCTCCGGCCACAAGTGATTTACATTCCTCCCATGAACAAAATATGCTCATCTCTTCCCATACATCCAAAGTCTCATTTTTTTGTGTGTGCCAGGCTCAGACTCAGAATCGAGGATACCATCCCCACATCAGATCCCATTTCCGGGGAGGCATACTAGTGCCAGGATGCAGGGAACGCCCCCCAGCACTTCCAGAGGGTGGGAAACAGATACATGATGGGTGTTCAGAGCAGTGCTGCTCACAGTGGAAGCCACACATAGTGCGGAAGTGGAGTAGAAGGAGCCAGGGGGTTGCGGAGGGGTGGGGGGGGCGCGCACCTGCAGCCCCAGCTCAAAGGAGGCTGAAGCATGAGGCTGAGCCTGAGTGCTTTAGGTCTTAGTGATCTCTCTCTCACTAAAAGCCACGAAAGTGCTGCTGGGGCTGTAACTCAGGGTAAAGGCCCTGGCTTCAACCCCCAGTACCTTCAATAATTAAAATGAAAATTTGGCTGGACTGTTCTAGTAGCCAAATCTTAAACATTCAATCGCTGCATGTGGATAGCATCTACACTCAGCCCTGGGCATCTTCAGGGCACTTGCTCCAGTACCTTCTACAGACACCAAAGATCAAGTCCCTTAAATAAAATGACACATGGTAACATGGAACTCATGCACATCTTTCTGTACACCTTAAGTCACCTCTGTATTATTTATTTATAATACCTAATACAATGTAAGTGCTATGTAAATACTTATTATACTAAATGTTATTGAGAAATTACGATCTGAAAACAACATAGTCTGTACATGTTTAGTACGGATGGAATTCTTTTGTAATCCACAGTTGGTTGAATCCATGGATGCAGAATGTGGTGACAGGGAAGGTCAAAGGTATGAGACAGGCCTCTGTTCTGGACAGCCATCACCATGGCTGGGCTTAGGGCTCTTGGGTCCCCATAACCCTAAATATGCCTTCGTGTCTTTATTCATGCTGTTGGTTGTACTGGAAGTGGTAGATTGAAATTAACTAGATGGGATTTGAATATGTATTTTGGGATTACAAATAGCAACTTGTTTAACCAAGACAAGCACCAGGAGGAGCTCCCTACAATTGGCGCTCAACGTGGCCTGAATGTGCAACCTTCTTAACACAAGGAACACTAACCAAAACCAAGTGCAGGCAATCCACTGGGCCCTGCATGACCGATTGAGAGAAAGGAATAAAGAAGTAAACGTTGGGCTCCCCCATGGCTGCCTAAGAGGAACATGAAGAAACAACAGAGAGATTAGCCCTCGCCCTCAGAAGCTCACAGTTCAACTGGGAGGAAACTCACACTCAAAAAATCCCCAGGGCAAATGCCTCTAAGAGAGACCAGCGTGATACGAGTTAACTTTCTGTCTGTGGCAGCAATAATTCCTAAATGGAAGATGGACTTTTCTTTAGAAACTGTGTTTAAGCTTGATGTATAGAAGGGTTTCTACAAACCAATAACCATTCTTCTTGGGAGAAATCAGATGCTGGGTTTTTAAGCTGGGTTAAAGCACACACACACACACACACACACACACACACACACACACACACGAACCCAAATATTATAGTGATGTTAGGTCTCCATGAGAATGTTCAGCTGAAAGGTACAAACGTCTGTTCCACTTAGGACAGCTCAGAGAGCATGCTATTTCCAATGTTTGTAAATAACAACATAAACAGAAATCTGCTTGAAGAGATTCTATTTAATGTGTTTACACTGAAAAGTGGGTTTTCATCATATCATGTATTAAAAGAATGGAAAATTTCATTTATTTATTTATTTATTGTGGTACCAGGGATAGAACTCAGGACCTTAGGGGCCCGAGAGATAGCTCTGTGGTACAAGTGCCTGCCTGGCAAGTACAAGGTCCTGAGTTCGAACCCTGGTCCCACAAAAAAAAAAAAAAAAACACTCAGGACCTTTCACTTGCCAGGCAGGTGTTTATGCCGCTGAGCTATCTCCCTGGCCCCAGAATGGAAAATTTTCTTTTAAGAAAAGGTATGAGACAATGCAGAAGCAGGACGTCTCCACGCCCACAGAAAGCCTAGGAACTGCGCCGATGGGACAGCAGATATTCAGTGACACCCTGTGGTTCCCCAATCCTTGGCAGCTTGAGTTGTCCCCAAAGCTTACCCTGACTCAAGGTGCAGGTAGTTGTTGGAGAAAGTTCCCCCAACCAAGCACAACTGAGTGGGAAAACTGAGGCTGAAAGGGTGGAAAAATCTACGAGTGGTGGGGCCAGAGAGGTAGCTCAGTAGAATAAACGCTTGCCTGACAAGCACAAGCGGTGCAGTCGGGGGAAGAGGGAAGAGCCTGGGTCCTTGCCTGGGGTGCGAGGGAGCACCCTTTAAATTCTGAATGCCGCAACCCTCACATCAGTCCCACAAGGTCAGTACGGTGAGCAGCCTGACCTCATCACACCAGGGGTCCCAGAAGATATAGGAATCACTTAAATGCACTTCAAGACTGGCCCATGGAAGCCAGGAGGGGTGACACATGCCTGTAGTCACAGCTGCTTAGGAATCTGAGACAGGAGGACCACAAGTTCAAGGCCAGCCTGGACAATTTGGCAACATCCTGTCTCAAAATAAAATAACAAGGTCTGAGAATCTAACTCAGTGGTAGAACACCTACCTAGCATATGTGAGGCTTTGGGGTCAACCTCTAGCAATTAAAAAAAAAAAAAATGTTGGCCCACTGAGCCAGAGGAAGCCACAATATTTATTTCCTGCCTCCCTAACCCTCCCTGCTGGGAATTGCTTCTTGAGGAATCAGTTCTGGTACTTCTCAGTTTGTTTTGCTTCACTTCCTTTTCTTTTCTTTTCTTTTCTCTGAGACTGGGACTCACTATTTATGCCCTCGTAGCGATCCTCCTGCCTCAGCCTCCCAAGTGCTGGCATTATAGTCGTGCACCACCACATCCAGCTACTTTTAGTCTGTTCTGTATACAGACAGTAGAAAGGCCTCAGACTCCACCGGAGAAGCAGAAAGATCCAGGCACACAAAGTGGGAAGCTGTCGGCATGGAGGAACTGCCTACTGCATCTACAAGGAGGTGCCAATATGAGCGGAGGGGATACGATGTGGTAGGAAGGCACCAGCTGGTGTGCTAGAGTATATTCTGGAAAACCTCCCACCCAGAGGACAGGTGTGAGCCTTCTGGTGGTGGAGAGCTGGGAACAACCTAAGTGTCCATCTCTGGGGGAGTGGGTAAGTAGAGGCACTGTGGGCGCACCCTGGACCATAACACAGCAGTGAGAAACGGGGAACTCGATGTCCACGGCTATATGGAGAGATCTCAGAAATATAGCATTGTGGGTTTTTTTGTTTTTTTTTTTTAAGGAAGAAGTAGATTTATGGCACAATTTCTTCTCATTCACTTATGTAAATCAGGAACACATATACACACAAAGTCACGAATTATAAAGGTGCCTCTTTGCAGCTATATATCAAGTGCATTAAAGTGGGTGTTGGGGAGAGGGGCGGGGGTGGGAATTGGGGGAGAGGGTTTCAACCCTTAGCGGCTCTTTTATGGACCAATTGTGGTGCTGTGCTATGAGCTGAAGAATATGATTAATAACTCTGCAGCGAAGGACTTAAAAAAAAAAGGAAGGAAGGAATAAAAATACAAGGATGCCTGCATATCAGGAGCAATTTCTTACCTGCTACACAATTGTCAGTATCGCAGGGTGACAATAAGCCAAGCAATCAGCCACTTCCCCTACCTGCCTGGCAGAGGCCCTCCTCACTCCTACTCCCCAGGGTGCCTCTCTGGTCCCTCACGAAGAAGGAGCTCCTGGCCCAAGCTAGGCTGTCCACAGAGCTGAGGCCCTCTCACTGCACAGTGATGCAATGGGGTACGGGAGGGACATGGTGAGCACACACCCCAGGTCTGGTTTTGCCTCCAGGGCCTCAGTTGCATCATCAGTAAAATAGGGGTGATCAGTGCGTTAGTCAGGGTTCTCTAGAAAGAGCAAAGCATAGCATTGCCCAACTGTGATCCGGTAAGTGGCAGGCCACACCCACCCCATCTTGTGGTGGTGTGCACCTGTAATCCCAGTACAGAGGAGGCTGAGGCAGGCAGAGTTGGGCCATACATTGAGACAGAGCCTCAGAAGAAATGGTTATTTCCTGGCTGCTCCTTGTAGGCACCTTCCTTTGTGCGAGTACATGCTGGGATGTTCACACAACAAAATTCATCAGCAACGTATCTCCTGAAGTACAGCCCCGTCATTATATCTAACTATGGGGCCGTTATTTATTATGGAAATATATCAGTGGCTCGTATGACTACAAAGAAGTTGAGGAATCCTACATCTGCAAACTGGAGACACAGAAGTGCTGCTGACATTGTAAAGACTTAGTTTCCTTCTTATAAATAGACAGAGAAGCCTGAGATAAAGATGGCTGGACAGGCCACCAGTTAAGTTTAGAAATGTAAAAGAAAAGAAAATAGCCCAGGGAGGTTAAGAACTAACCCAAGCCCACTAAACCAAGTGTAGAGAGGCCAAGATAAACACAAGAGCGAAGGATGAACAGCTGGGATGAGCACAGAGAGACTCCAGAGTAAGAGTCACCCACCTGGCAGGTTTGTTTTTTTGTTTTGTTTTGTTTTGTTTTTTTTGCAGAACCAGGGATCAAACTCAGGACCTTGCACTTGCCAGGCAGGCACTTGTGCCCCTGAGCTATCTCCCCGGCCTGACTCACATGGTAGGTTAAAGTCTGATGGTCTCTCCTCCCCTCTAGACCCAGAGAGAACTGATATGCTCGGGGCTTTTGCACTGATCTGCATCACCACCTAATTTTTTGTTGTTTTTCTTTTGCAACAGGGTCTCACTAAGTCACTAAGTTGCCCTGGCTGGACTCAAAATGTGCTCCTCCTGCCTCATCCTCCCTGAGTGCCAGGAACATTCTTCACTGAATAGTGAATGCTCCCTCTCTGTCAGCCAGGCCGCCTCATCTGCATGTTGCAGGCTGCTGAGTTAGATAAAAATATTAGAAGTAGTCAGACAGGGCCAGGCCCTCAGAAGCAACCAATATGAAAGGCCAGATACCTTGCAACTGTGAGAGAGACAGGTATCATAGCTGTGGGCCAGCTCTCAAGACAAAAGATCAAACAAATGCATACCTTCCTAAGGATAGCCATTAGGGATTGATATTCCAAATAGTTCTCTCACCTTGAGGACTCCAGGAAGAGTCACTAACCCAGCCCCCTACAAAAAAAGCCCCAGTTCTGTATTCATGCCTGCTTGCTAGGAGTCTCCCATTTGGTCCTAGATTTAATCGATTTTACCTGAGCAATTGTGCTTGTAATCTTATTGGTTGACCATAGTTTTGTCTCACCTCATGCCCATCTAGCGAGTTCCCATGTTCTCCACCTTAGACTGGCTTCTCTGCATGCTCTATAAAAATCCCTGGAAAAGACAGTTTCAGGGGCAACCCGCTCTGGTCCCCCTTCTGTCCCTCTCTTGGACCCAAGCTTTCTTGCCCCCAATAAGTATACTCTGCTCTTAACCTTCGTTGTTCCTAAAATTCATTCTTTGATTTTAGAGAACACGAATTCAGTCCAGGTATCTTTCAGGTTGGGAGTGTCATTCCCTTCCGTCACGCACATACCCCAAGTTACCCAACACACACTGGGAGAGTCCCAGTCCCAGTCCTGTTCCTGTCCCTTACCTCACCTTCAGCCTCAGAGTCAGCAAATTGAAGCCTTCCGGGAATCTAATGAGATTAGAGGCTCTTGGGATTGAATTTCAGTTTCTCTTTCCTTCTAGGTGTAGCTTCAGGTTCAGCCACACCTACTCACTAATCCTGCTCCTTTGAGAGCTTTTTTTTTTTTTTTTTTAAAACCCCTTTCTTTTTTTTTTTTTTTTTTTTTTTTTTTTTTTTTTTTTTTTTAAACCACTTTTTTTTTTTTTTTTTTTTTTAATTTTATTTATTTGTTTGCTTGTTTGTTTGTTTCTTTATTTACTTATTTTATGGCTGGCTCAGCCTATCCTGGTGGTGGGGCTGGCACAGCATGTGGTGCCGGGGATCGAACCGCAGTCCCTGCAGTTGCCTGAGCTTTCCTAAGCAGGCGTTTTAGACCACTGAACCATCTCGCCATCAAGAGCTTTTTAAGGTGGAAAGTTATTTTTCACCTTCTCTTTTCACTTTAGATGCATCGCCAGAGACTGCACATTCAGCCTAGATAAGCACAGCCATGTGGCTGGGGAAGCACTTGCCACCTATAGTCATGGCCGCAACGGTTCCTGTGTGGTTCCTGGGACCTGTGGTGCTGGGCTTGGCCACAGCAGATCCTGTCCCCACTGCCAAGTCCAATAGAGCCCTGAAAGTCTGCCATCTTGAGAGGTTTCTACATATGTCACCACGGGAGATGGAGGCCTTCAAGAAGGTGAAGGATGCCTTGGTGAGTGGCTGGCTGTGGACGAAACTTCATGCAGCCTACTGGGGCCATGGGCTGGCCTGTGGGCTCACCTCGCCCTTTCTGCTGTGGGGTGGGCTCCAGTCTTTCTCTGTGACCATCTCCTACTACTGGGTCAATTGGAACCCTCCTGCCAGGCTAACCTTCTTGCTGGCTGCTAGAAGCTAACCCACCCCAGGCTGAGCTAACCTGCACCCTTGCTGTCTAGGAAGAAAAACTCCGGCTGAAGATCTCCACGTGCAGTGCACTCCTCTCCCCCAGGACCTGGGACCTGAGGCAGCTGCGGGTGAGTGAGAAGTCAGCCTGGCCCCTGGACTGTGCTCCTCCCCAGCTCTCCACTTGTCTCACTTAGGACGCAAATTCCTCACGTATCCTGGCTTCCACACTGTCCAGGTCCTCCTCATCCTGCTCTGCTACCCTCCCCATTAGGGCCCCTTTAGCTCCAACCTGGACTCCTATCCTAGTCCGTACTGATCTCTTCTGCCTCCATCCCACCCCTTCCTCTCTCCTCCATACCTTGGCTTTTCTCTGGCTATCTGGCTGTCTTTCTGTCTGTCTTTTTCTGTCTGTCTCTGTCTCTGTCTGTCTGTCTGTCTGTCTGTCTCTGTCTCTCTCATATCTATTATATATTATATTATATATATATTACATATTATATTATATATTATACATTATAGATAGATAGATAGATAGATAGATAGATAGATAGATAGATAGATAGACAGACAGATATCAATTGAACTCAGGGCCTTGCACTTGCCAGGCAGGTGCTGAGCTGCTGAGCTACATCCCCAGCCCCCTGGCCTCTCTTTCCAGGACTCCCTCCCAGCCCTCACCCACCTGCCCCCACCCCATGCAGCAACTCCCCTTCCTACCCAGTGGCCTGTTCTCTTCTTGCCTGGCCCCATACCCTGTGTCATCAGACTTCTGTTACCCTCACTTGTCCCTGTCTCACTTGTCCCCATCTCACTTGTCCCCTTACCTGTCTCCTCCCTTGTCTCTCTGCCTTACCTGATCCCCTCTATCTCCTTCCTCCTGTGTCCCATCACCTGCCTTCCTCCCCATAGTACCCACCTAGTCCCACCCCCTGAGCCCTCTGGTCTCTCTGGCCTCATCTGCCTTTCCTCAACTGCTTTTTCTCATCTCTCCATGCATGGGAGCATCCCGTGGCCCTGCAGGCAGAGCTGGCCCTGACCCTGGAGGTCCTGGGTACAGTGACTGACCTGGCCCTTGAGGACATCCTGGAGCAGATCCTGCACACACTGCATCACATCCACACCCAAGTCCAGGCATGTGTGAGTCCCCCCACCCACCCACCCCATAACACAGGCTCTGGTCGCCCACCCCTCCTGCTGCCCAGCCGGCCCCCAGCACCTTCTCTGCCACAGACCCTGGCTCAGCCCCCAGCAGCCCCCAGCAGCCCCTGGCCCTAATGACCCTGACCCGACCCACAGCTCACACTTATCCTTAAGCTTCTGGCAACAGTGGTTCAGCCAGGCCACCACTTCAGGCTCCAGGTGACGGAGCAGGAAGGGCTGATGACTGGGGGCATTTGGGGAACAGATCAGGGACAGACCCTGAGCCCTGTCTGTGTCCCCACAGGAATCCCCTGGCTGTTTCCAGGCCTCTGTCACCTTCGACCTCTTCTTCCTGCTTACCCAGGACCTGAGATGTGCTGCCAGCTCAGAAATGAGAGCCAGAGAATATGGACTTTCCCGGCCTATCTGGGACCCTAGACCCTATTTATGACCTAGCCCCTGCCCCCGGCTGAGGTTCTTTGCTCTTCCTCCTTATTTGTGGACCTATAGCCCCAACTCAGGCCCAGTGCGACATTTATTTTTATGTATTTTTTACTTTTGTACAACATATACAAATAAAAAGCCACAGAATTGAATCCTTCTGTGGCTGAGGAATAATCCTTGTTAGGTGTGCACTGGGGACTGAGGGTGGACGTGTGTGTTCGCAGGTGGGACTCAGGCCTGGTAGTATGGTATGCACATGTGTGCCCGATCAGTGTGGCTGCATCTGCCGTGCATCTGGAATACTCCCCAGAGCTTGGTCCCCAGTGCAGCAGAGTTCAGAAGGGGAGCTGTGGGGAGGTGATTGGATCATGAGGGCTCTGATTTGATCAATGGCTTGATCCGCTGTGGATCCAACTCTGATGGGCTATTAGGAGGTGCTGGAGAGGTAGGTGAGATTCGGAGAAAGGGGGGCCTTGGAGGTGTCCCCTTGAGGGTTCTACTTTGTCTCTGTCCTCTCTCTCCCTCCCCCCTCTCTCCCTCTCTCTCTCCCTCTTTCCCCCTCTCTCTCCTCCTTCTCCCTCTCTCCCTCTCTCTCTTCCTCCCTCTCTCTTCCTCTCTCCCTCTCTTTCTCTCTCCCTCTCTCCCTCTCCCCCCTTCCTGGTTGCCATGCAGTGCACAGCTGTGCTCCACCACACACTGTCCACCATGATATTTGTCTTTGTCCCAAGCCAAAAGCTATAGGGCCAACAATCAAGGACTGAAACCCCTGAGCCATAAGCCAAAATAAACCTTTCCCCCTTTAAGTTGATTTTCTCGGATATTTTGTCAGAGTCGTGGAAAACTAAGACAAGATCCAAGTGAGTATCTCCCCAAACCCAAGTCTAAGCAGAGGTGTGTAGCTGTGTGTGTTTATACTCATAGGCATGCAAATGCACATTTATGCACATGTTTATATGAACCTGCTTCTCCCTGTCTGTTGGAATTGAATATTTCCCTTTGTCATGTGTACCTAGGACAGACGGGGTCTATATCAGTCAGCATGTTTTATTCTATAATCAGTAATCAGAAAATGCAAATGATCAAAGTAAAAATGAATTAATAATTCCATCTGAGAAAAAGATCAGCTGGATTTAAGAAGAATTAAATAAAAGAAAGAAAAAATCGGGGCCGGCGAGATGGTTCAGTGGTCTAAAGCGCCTGCTTAGGAGGGCTCAGGCAACTGCGGGGACTGCAGTTCGATCCCCGGCACCACATGCTGCGCCAGCGCCACCACCAGGGCAGGCTGAGCCAGCCACAAAATGAATAAATAAAGAAACAAACAAACACAACAAGCAAACAAATAAATAAATAAATAAAATT